>CAUYTI010082107.1:0-40877 GCA_963575145.1 Galago senegalensis
GCGCCTGTGGTCCCAGCTACTTGGGAGGCGGAGGCAAGAGACTCGCTTAAGCCCAGAAGTTGGAGGTTGCTGTGAGCTGTAATGCCACGGCACTCTACCCAGGGGGACAGCTTGAGTCTCTGTCTCAAAAAAAAAAAAAAAGAATTCCCCTGCATCTAGCGACTCATCTTTCCATCGTCCTTGGCACGTGTTTGGGTCCCCAGTTAACTCCTCTGACTCGATCTGAGATCTGGTTTGTTGGTATAAGCTTTCCCCCCTCAGCTCCTCCTACTCTCGCCTACCCCAACAGGGCCTGTATGGCCAGTACAATCTTCCTGGTGCACTCACCTGGTCAGCAATCTCAATTGCTTGGCATCTGCAGAGTATCATAATGTCTTAACACACTGTAGTGTTCGGTAAATATTGGAAGAGGAGCTACTTATTTCATGAGTCAACTGCACTGTCAACTATTGTCAAGAGGGAATTTCCTTGAGTTACAAACAAAAGTGTGTTTTTTTTTTTTTTGAGACAGAGCCTCAAGCTGTCTCTCTGGATAGAGTGCCATGACATCACAGCTCACAGCAACCTCCAACTCCTGGGCTCAAGCGAGTCTCCTGCCTCCGCCTCCCAAGTAGCTGGGACCACAGGTGCCCACCACAACGCCTGGATATTTTTTGGTTGTAGCCATCATTGTTGTTTGGTAGGCCTGGGCTGGATTCAAACCTGCCACCTTAGGTGTATGTGGCTGGCGCCTTAGCCACTTGAGCCACAGGCACCAAGCCACAAAAAAATTTTTTTATATATAAAGTGGTACTTAAAAATTGGCCTAACTATTTTAAAATTTTTAATTAGTTCATGTGTGAATAAAGATTTTTTTCAAGATTTATTTGATAAATAGTTGCATAAAAATTCTGGTTGCATGCATTCTCCTTAGCGCTTAGACTTTCTGAAGAATAAATCATAAATATGAAGAAAGAAAATACAAACAGCACATTGTTATATGGAAAAATGCTTGGATTCAATAAGAATACAAAAAGAAAATGAAAACACAAGAACTTCCCAGTATGTTGACACATCTATTGAACTAGCAACCCTAAATCAAGCTTGAAAAGCTAGTGTTGAAAGGCTGGGGGGGAAGTGGTTCACTTCTCTTTAGATACTGATGATGGCACTGTAACCTGGCATAACTACATAATAATAAAAACCAAAAAACCTTTTACCCCCTTGAGTCCAATGATTCAGCTGTTGGAATATACCTTAAGGAAATACTATTTATATTGGTGACAACCAAGACTTATCTCAAATTCCCCAAGTAAGAGAAAGACCAAGCTAACCATGTATCATTGTACCTATCAACACAATGATATATCATGAAGTCTCTCAAAATAACAAGTACATGGCCTGTTTCAATAGAGAGGTAGGGGGTAGGAGAAAAAATATTAAAATAAAAAATAATATGATAAATAAATAGGGGCATACTTTCAGCTTTAGCAATAGTATCTGCTATTAAGATGGGCTCTGGGCTCGGCGCCTATAGCTCAACCGGCTAAGGCGCCAGCCACGTACACCTAAAGTGGCGGGTTCAAATCCCCAGCCCGGACCCTCCAAACAACAATGACGGCTGCAACCAAAAAACAGCCTGGCGTTGTGGCGGGCGCCTGTGGTCCCAGCTACTTGGGAGGCAGAGGCAAGAGACTCGCTTGAGCCCAGGAGTTGGAGGTTGCTGTGAGCTGTGATGCCATGGCACTCTACCCAGGAGGATAGCTTGAGGCTCTGTCTCAAAAAAACAAAATAAAAATAAAAAAAATAAAAAGAACTTTTTTGTTTGTTTTTTGGAGACAGAGTCTCACTCTGTTGCCCTGGGGTTAAATGCCCTGCTGTAATCATAGTTTACAGCAACCTCAAACTCTTGGCTTCAAGTGATCCTCATGCCGCAGCTTCCCAAGTAGCTGGGACTACAGGTGCCCACCACAACACCCAGCTAATTTTTCTATTTTAGTATTGGTGGGAGTCTCGCTGTTGCTCAGGCTTGTCTCAAACTCCTGAACTTGTCAAGCAACCCATCTGCCTTGGCCTCCCAGAGTGCTTGGATTACAGGGGTGAGCAACCACACCCAGCCTATAGTTAGAACTTAATAACCATTAGGTTCACTTTGTTTAAAGTTAGTCAAGTTTCTTTCTTTTCTTTTCTTTTCTTTTTTTTTTTTGAGACAGGGACTCATTCTGTTGCGTGGACTAGAGTGCCATGGCCATCAGCTTAGCTTACAACAACCTCAGAATCCTGGATTCAAGCAATCCTCCTGCCTTAGCCTCCTAAGTAGCTGGGACTACAGGCACCCGCCACAGTGCCCAGCTATTTTTTTCTATTTTTAGTAGGGACAAGCTCTCGCTCTTGCTCAGGCTTGTCTCCAACTCTTGAGCTCAAGAGATTCTCCCACCACCTTATCCTCTCAGAGTGCTAGGCGTAAGCCACCACACCTGGCCAAAAGTTAAAGAAGCTTCTTTGTGTGTGAATTTTCAAGAAGACGCAAGTAGCCCCGTTGCCTTTATTGACCCATGCCCTTCCCCCAAGCAGGGACCAGGCCATGTAATAAATGTCATTCAGGTGCTGGCTTCTGACCAACAAGTGCTTACCTGGAGGAGATAGAGGAGTCCTGGGACAAACAAGGTGAGAGGGTACAGAGACTGGTATGTTGCTAAGGCAAGAAAAATAGCACTGAGGAAAGCACTGCCTGTAAAAAGAAATAAATGTATGGAATAATCCAGCCTCATCAATCAGGATTAGACTCAGCGAGTCCCTATCAACATGAAATTTTCCATAGCTGTTCACATAATCATCTACCAAGTGCCTCCTGGTAAACAGGGTGTGTGCAAATGCACACAGAGTGAGAGATGCTTAGCTTGGTTCTCAATGAAAGGAAATCAAGAAAGTAAAAAATCATTTACCTGTGGCAACCTGAGACACTACAGGCTTATCTCTTGTAAAATTTTCGGACCCAAAGATTTTACAAAACTCTAGCCTAGGGATGTTAATAGACTTGATCCCTCTGGTATAAAAGGATCAAGTCTATTAATATCCATCCTATTTAATGTACCAATTTATTAAGCCTACAATTATTCTTTCTGACATACAGAGCCATGAAACCTATCTCTTTGAATGCTGCAACACCCATCACTCTTCACAACACCCTTTCCTTATGTGTAATCTTTAGGTCATGTGTGTATTACTTTTTTCAAGCCATATTAATTTTACTAATCATGTCCCCATTTCCCTCATAAAAATCAACGGCTCGGCGCCTGTGGCTCAACCGGCTAAGGCGCCAGCCACATATACCTAAGGTGGCGGGTTCAAATCCCCAGCCCAGGCCCGCCAAACAATGATGGCTGCAACCAAAAAACGGCCGGGCGTTGTGGCGGGCGCCTGTAGTCCCAGCTACTTGGGAGGCTGAGGCAGGAGACTCGCTTGAGCCCAGCAGTTGGAGGGTGCTGTGAGAGTGATGCCATGGCACTCTACCCAGGGGGATAGCTTGAGGCTCCGTCTCAAAAAAAAAAAAAAAAAAATGAACTAGTATGGAATCATTAAACACGATGTTTTTTGTTTTTTTGTTTTTCAGACAGAGCCTCAAGCTATTCCCCTGGGTAGAATGCTATGGCATCACAGCTCACAGCAACCTCAAACTCCTGGCCTCAAGCGAGTCTCCTGCTTCAGCCTCCCAAGTAGCTGGGACCAAAGGCGCCCACCACAACGCCTGGCTATTTTTTGGTTGCAGCCATCATTGTCATTTGGCAGACTGGGGCTGGATTCGAACCCACCACCTTGGGTGTATGTGTCTGGCACCTTAGCCACTTGAGCCATAGGCACTGAGCCTAAAGATGATGTTATAAAAGAATTTGCAATGACATGGAAAGTTATTTACTAAGTGAAGGTTGTAGAAGAAATATATATTATAATCTCTTTTAAAAAAAATACAAACATTTTTTAAAAGACCAAAAGCCAGCTCAGTGCCCATAGCACAGTGGTTACGGCGCCAACCACATACACTGAGGGTGGCAGCTTTGAACCTGGCCCAGGCCTGCTAAACAACTGCAACAACAACAAAAAAATAAGCCAGGTGCTGTGGCAGGCACCTGTAGTCCCTGCTACTTGAGAGGCTGAGGCAAGAGAATCACTTAAGCCTAAGACTTTGAGGTTGCTGTGAGTTGTGACACCACAGCACTCTACCGAGGGCTACATATTAAGATTCTGTCTCAAAAAAAAAAGAGTCACCTTGAAAAAAGGAGGGTTAGGAATGGAATGACGTTCCAGAAGAGGGAACAGAGAAAGAACTTTGTGTGCTCCATCCTTCAAACCAAGGAAACTCACCATCTAGAACAATCCTGGCTGATAGAAAGTAGAAAGAAGCAGAGAAAGGAGAAAGCTGGAAATAAAAGACAAAGGACAGAATTCTATGGGGTGGATGTATCTCGCCATATAGTGCCAGGCATGAAGTACTATATCCAGGGTACTCATAAATATGATTAAGCAGAGACAAGATCATGCCTAGCTAAGCCATGATGCCAGCAAGGCCCACACACTCATGGTGGGCCACAGACTAGAACCAGAACCAGGCCACTCTGAGACAGAGAGATGGCTGCAGTGGGAACGGTGCTGTTCCAGAGCCCAACGGCTAGGGTGGGCTCCAAATTGATTCCCTGACTCAGCTAAAAATATGAATGACATTTTGTTAGAAACTAGGTTAAGACAAGAAAAAAACTGAAATGAACTTAAAAAAAAATTTTTTTTTAATAAATAGGGTCTCACTCTTTCACTCACGCTGGAATAAAATGATATCATCACAGTTCAATGCAGCCTCTAACCCCTAATCTCAAGCAATCCTCCTGCCTCTGTCTCTCAAGCAGCTGAGACTACAGGTGTATACCACTACATCTGGCTTGAAAAGAACTTTGTAATTTAACGTGGTTCTCTACAGATTTGGGAGGTGGGGAAAAGAGGGCCATGTGTCTATTACCAGAGAAGGGAGGCTAATGCTCCAACTCCATCCACTCTTACAAATGTGGTGAAAACAAACACATGACTTTCACTTTTTCTCTCCCAGGAGACACAGTCACCTCGGGCCCTAATTGCCTGAGATCAATAATTGCTTGTCTGGAACAGCTAACTGTTTAGAAGACCTGAGAGAGAAGAGCCTAGTAGAATGGACTTGTGAGTTTTAGAATACATATTCTAGAATCAAGGCGAGGCAGTGTTCCTCCCTTAGATGAATTTTTTTTTCTCGTTAAGAGAGTCTCACTCTAGCCCAGGCTAGAGTGTCATGGCACCAGCCTAGCTCTCAGCAACCTCAAACTCCTGGGCTCAAGCAATCTTCCTGTCTCAGCCTCCTAAGTAGCTAAGACTATAGGCATGCACCACAACACCTGGCTAATTTTTCTCTTTTTGGTAGAGACAGGGTCTCACTCTTGCTTGGGCTGGTCTCGAACTCCTGGCCTCAAGGGATCTTCTTGCCTTGGCCTTCCTCAGTGCTAGAATAAAGGTGTGACCCATCTCACCCAGCCCCTTGTATGAAATCTTTAGGAAGGTGAAATCTGTTCCTCTTGCTATTCTTATGAGTAAGGGACATCGACATCCAGCCTGGTACCCCTCTGGCTCCTCATTCCTCCCTTCCACCAAACCCTGCTGATCCACTCAGAGCATTCACCACTCCAGGTTTTGCTCTCCCCATCTCTCACCAGGAGTTTTAGCAGTCTCTTCCTTCTCCTTCTTAAGGGTATCCTCAATCCCCATCCATCCAATCCATCTTCCACACGAGCACCAAAGGATCCTTCCAAAACACAGTAGAGTCTACGGCCATACCACCCTAAACACGCCCAATCTCGTCTAAAACACAGTAGAGACTGTGACAAGCCCATCTTTAAAGACTGCCGATGGTTCCCTTTTATCTACTGGGTTAAGTCCAAACTCCAACAGCCAATAAGACCCTTCACCCTCACAATCTTGCTTCTTTAAGTTCACCTCCCACCACTCTTCTACACAAATACTGTCCTCCAGCTACACTGGATCACTCCCAATTTCTGAAAACATCATGCCCTTTCATTTCTCTGTGTCTGTTCTCAGGCTCTTCCCTCTGACTAAACCATCCCTTCTTACCCTCCTTCAATGGCCAGTTGAAAGGTTACTTTCTCTATGAGCCCAAGCAAAGGTGAAAACAATAGTGATCACAGCTAACATTTATAAATCACTTTCTAGGTGCCAAGCATGACACTATATCCTCTTCATCAAGAACAGGCCCTCAACAACCTTGTGAAAGCTCTATTTTTCTCTTTATTTTCTAACAACTTTACTGAGAAAAAAAGAAGTCATACATTCTACCCATTTTACAGCTGAAGACACCAAGGTGCAGAAACAGAAAGCTTAAATAATATAACCAAAACCACATAGCTGACTCTGGTGCCCTTCTCTTGATCCCTGTGTTAACAAGCCTTGTCTCATCCAAGACTGACATTATCTTATAATAATTTGATAATGTTTCTCCTTCTCTCTCTCTCTCCCCATTTGTTTCTGAGTTTCTGAAGAGCAGTAAACATCTCTGAACTTTGACTCTCCAGCACTTAGCACAGTGCCTGGCACAGATGTCATGGGTGGATGGATGAATAAATGAGTAAATGGATATGATTCAGTGATACATATGAAATCCTTTTTAAAAATGCAAGGATAGGCCAGGTACAGTGGCTCGCGCCCATAATCCTAACACTCTGGAAGGCCAAGGCAGGTGGATCACCTAGGAGTTCAAGACAATCCTGAGCAAGAGCAAGACCCCATCTCTCCAAAAAAATTGAAAAATTAGCTGGGCATTGTGGTGGGTGCCTGTAGTCCCAGCTACTCAGGAGGCTGAGGCAAGAGGATCATTTGAACCCAAAAGTTTGAGTTTGCTAGGAGCTAGTCTGATGCCATGGCACTCTAGCCTGGAGCAACAAAGTGAGGCTATGTCTCAAAAAAATTTTTTTTTAATTTAAAAAATAAAAATGCAAGCATATTGCCAGGTATGATGACTCATGTCTATAATCCCAGAGCTTTGGGAGGCAGAGGTGGGAGAATCACTTGAGGTCAGGAATTCTTAAGATCAGCCTGAGCAACATAGTAAGGCCTCTGTCTCTGAAAAAAATAAAAGTGGCCCGTGCCTGTGGTCCCATCTATTGAAGAAGCTGAGGTGGGAGAATAGCTCAAGCCAGGGAGCTCAAGGCTGCAGTGAGCTATGATGGCCCCATTGTCCCCTAGCCTGGGTAACAGAGAGAGACCTGTCTCAAAAAAAAGCAAATATATTAAAGGAAACCAATGTTCTTGAAGAAGAAAAACTTGTTAAGTATAAAACATAAGATAATATAATATAGGCAAAGGATAAAACAAAGCCTGCAGAATAGCAACTGAGGACTATGGCAGGGAGGTGGGCACAGAGAACGCTCTTTGTGGAGTAAATCACTGGATGGCTGCAGCCTGAAATTTGGGAGCAGAAATGTGGTGCCACGAAGAACTCCCACACTCAGCAGGCCAGTGTGTGGGGTGTGGGATGTGGGACAGGTGTGGATGGCGCACAAGCACAGCCGTAAGCAAAAGTGAGGGGGAGCATGGAAGCAGACAGGAGACTCAGAAAAGGTTAATATGTTTTAAGAAAAGCTAGATGGGCCACGAAGAATGGTTTAGGGAGGTAGACAAGGAATCAATACAAGCTTGGGGCAGGGTCAGAGAAGATAAAGGAGAGATAAAGGTGACTTCAAATATTTTAGACCAACAGTGCTATTAATAAGCAAGCATTTCTGAAGCATGTTCTACGCCAACCAGGTACTGGGTGCCAGGGAGACTGGTGACTCAGACAGTCTCTGTCCTCAGGGAGCTCCCAGTAAACAATTACGAAACACAGGAGGAAAGTACAATGGAAGTAGACCTAGCCCATCAGGGGCAGCTGATACCTGCCCCTGATGGGCTAGGTGAGGCCTGGAAATCCAAGGAAACAGCACATGCACAGGCTGGAGAGCAAGAGAGACCAGTGTGCGGAGGTGGGAGTGGGCCCTGTGATTAGCACGGCTGAGACAGGGCAAGAGCAGGAGGAGTGACTGGAAGAAGACACAAAGGAGCTCTGCGGATGCTGGTACTATTCTACTTCTTTGTGTGTGTGTGTGTGTGTGTAGAGACAGAGTCTCACTTTGTCATCCTTGGTAGAGTGCCGTGGCGTCACAGCTCATAGCAACCTCCAACTCCTGGGCTTAGGCAATTCTCTTGCCTAAGCCTCCCAAGTAGCTAGGACTACAGGCACCCACCACAATGTCTGGCTATTTTTTGTTGCCGTTTGGCTGGGGCTGGGTTCGAACCTGCCACCCTTGGTATATGGGGCCCAGCACCCTACCCCTGACCCACAGGCGCCACCCACCATCCTATTTCTTAATCTGGGTGCTAGTTACTCAACATTCTGTGAAATTCATTTACCTGTACACTAGTGGCTTGTACATTTTTCTGGATATACGTTATACTTCAATAACAAGTTACAGTCTGAAAAGTCTCAAGAAATAGGTAAAGGTCAGATTATGGAGAGTGTAGTTTCATCCAAAAACATCTACCTACAGGCACAGAGAGGACATCTAAAATAACACCTGAAATGGCAGCGTCATGTGGCAAGAGCTAGGGCAGGGGTGGGGAACCTATGGCCTTAAGGCCACACATGGCCCTCCAGATCCCCAACTGTGGCCCCTTGACCATATCCAAACTTCATAATATAAATCTGTTTATCAAAAGGATTTGTTTTGTAAGATTTAGATTCTGTCAAAAGGCCACACTCAAGGATCCAGAAGGCCACAGGTCTAAACAGCAGAAATTGTACCAAAAGGACTATGAGTTTTATGGGAAGATGCATCCCAAATGCTCAGACATTAGGTTTTCTGAACAAGGCTTGGTCCTTGGCCTTATCATAGGAATATTAGAGTAAACCAGTCAAATGTGTTATGTATGCTAGCTATAGTAGTATCTGGGAATTGTATTATCTACCCAATCTAACTTTGAATATGTTTTCCAACTCTGTGTTTATGTCGGGGTGGGGGCCAAACAAGCCTCAGCAAGACCTGGGGTAACGCTTAGCCTCCAGGGACCACACCCTCAAGTGATCTGGGCCTAGGTGGATGGCAGACCTTTAGGACAGAGAAGAAATGTAATGAGATGGGGCCGTAGGAACTGGTTCACAACGTGGACTGCAAGTGAAATGAACAGAGAGAGACTGGGTCACAGACAGTGACCTCTACAAGGATAGGCAGTGGGACAATCTGGAATGTGATCAAAAGGGCCCAAGATCCCACAGGACTTTCAGAAGAGGAAGTTGCACCAGGATCTGAGGCAACAAGTGAGACTGCTGAGGAGGAAGAGGTGACGCTGGGGGCAGGGCTGATGTGTTACATTCCTTGCCAAGTGTGCTCTTTTAACAGGACAGGCTCTCTCAGAGCAATCTGTCCATATCAGCACTAATGACAACTTACTGCTGCCTATTCTGCTCTCACCAGGACTGCAAGCACTTTATATGTATGAAGTCATTTAGCCCCTTAATAATTCCATGAAAGGGGTACTATTATTATCCCCACTCTACAGATGAGGAAGCTGAAGGACGGAGAAGTTATTTGCCCAGAGTCCTAAAGCCAGTGAATGCTAGCAATGGTATTTAAACTCAGAGTCTCACTCCAGACCCCACACTCTATGACTATGTCACACTGTGCCTCTTGTCCTCAATCGGTAGTTACAACATAAAAATCACAATAAGCAGCGCAACTAGTCGAGTGAATTCTGCCAAGGAAGCATGCCAAGCACTTTATATTTCTTACTTATTCCTCTACTAACTCTACAGGGCAGATATTCTGTACTTAAACTGAGGCTCTTGAGGCTGCAGGGATTTGCCCAAAGCTACAGAGCAGTATTAGAATAAGCAAGTGTTGAAGCTGGGTTGACTCAACAAACTCTATCCCAGGCTGCTTCTCCTTTGAGTTTGTTGAGTTCTCTGTCACTCTCTCCAATGGCAGGACTTTCCCTACAAAATCCTCAAATAGAAGTGACAGGATCATCTGCCCTCAGGATCACCACTTTTCCACTGTTCGTTCAAGGCTGGGCTCCAGGAAGAGAACTTTTCATTATAACTTCCCAGACCTCCCCAGAAGGCTCAGGAAGATCCTATCAATTTTGAGAGTTCTAAATAAAGACAATATTATTAACAACCAGCACTACCACTTATTGAGCACTTACTACATGCCCCCATACCATTCACTATCTCATTCATTCTTTACATTCTGTGAGGTAGAGATAGTTTCAATCCCTATGCTATAGATAAGGAAACTGAGGCCTAGAACGTTCAGTGGCTTGCCCAAAGTGAAACCACCAAGAAACAGTGGGGCTGGGATTAGCCAGCAGATCTAACAGGACAGCAGCCTGAGCTCCTAATCACTCCCGACTACTTTCTGATGACACTAATCCTTTCCCCTTGTCAAGCAAGTCTTGCCTCTTTTGGTAGAATAAGTAAAGTTAAAAGAATCCTTGGGTAGCAAACTTTAAGAAGAATTTCTAGTCAGGAAAATCTCATTGCCAATCAATACCAACAGCGAACAAGCAGGAGCTTCTATTAACATCTGTTTATTTTCCTTTTTTAAAGCCTAATGGACACTATTTCACAGGAATGGAGTATTTTAATTAGGTCACTGCAAGGCAAGAGTACCCTTTGACCAAATCAACAGGCTTCAAAGTGAAACTCAAGTTGCTCTACTAAACTAACCTCAACCCTGCCCAAAGACTTGTGTTTCCTGGCCAACACTCCAATAAGGACATCACAATACAATGGCCTGCATCTCTCAGTGTGTCCCAGGCAACCCTGAGCTGCCACAAAAGAAACCGAGGGACCAAGCAGAAGGAGGGAAGGGGAAAGAGTAAACATGTCCACTCTCTTCTGTGGGGCGCTTGCTTTGTGGAAGTCTGGGGAGCGCTGCCAAGTTAGCCTCCACTGTCCCTATCTTCTTATCAAATAATTTAATTCATTTTAATTATGTGCTCATTGAAGAAACTTTGGAAAAAAACAGACATGAAAAGGAAATCACCCATGAACAGAGACAAGTATTACCCTTTTGAGATCTATTCTCTACCTGTTTTGATGTTACTATTAATATAATTAAAATATATAATTTTATATCTTACTTTTAAAAAATGTATCTTCACATAATTTACAATTATTTTTAAATGTCATGTGCACAGTATTCCACTACCTAGGTAAACCATCCATCTCTATTTTAAAGTGTTTTCTAATTTGTTCCAATCATTATAAATAATTCTATAACTAATAACATGGACCACAAAGCTTTATCTGTACTTCTACATTAATTTAGGATAGGTTCTCAAAAGTAGAATTAATAAGGGCTTACCCTGGGAACTCAGGCCTCTAATTCTAGCACTCTGGGAGGCTGAGGTGGGAAGATTGCTTGAGCTCAGGAGCTTGAGATTGCAGTGGTCTATAATGACACCACTGCACTCTAGCCTAAGTCAGAACAAGACTTTGTCGCAAAAAAAAAAAAAAATTTTTTTTAAATTACAAACATTTTAAGACTACCTTCCTGCCAAACTGCTTCCCAACAGAATTGTACAAATTCATATATCAACTTGCCATGTGGGACAGTGCCTATTTGATAGAACCTGTGCCAGCTCTGAGAATTAACTTCTAAAATCTACAACTTGAAAGTAAAAAAAAAAAAAAAGCCACTTTTTTGCTGTTTAAGTTATTTTCTTTATTAAATATCTATGGAATTGAAACTTTTTTTTTTGGAGACACAGTCACACTTTGTTGCACTTGGTTGAGTGCTGTTGCATCATAGCTCACAGCAACCTCAAACTCGTGGGCTCAAGTGATCCTCTTGCTCCAGTCTCCCAAGCACCTGGGACTATAGGCACCTGCCACAATGCATGGCTATGTTTTTAGAGATGGGGCGTTGCTCTTGCTCAGATTGGTCTTGAACTCCTGTGCTCAAGCAATCTACTTGCCTTAGCCTCCCAGAGTGCTAGGATTATAGGGGTGAGCCACCACACCAGGCCTACAGTTGAAATTTTTTAAAATATAATTTGGTCACTTATATTCATTCCTTCTCTTGTGAATTTTGCCAAATTTTTGTTTGTTTGTTTTTTATTTGAGACAGAGTCTCACTCTGTTGCTTGGGCTAGAGTATATGGCATCAGCCTAGCTTACAACAACCTCAAACTCTTGGGTTCAAGTGATCCTACTATCTCCGCCTCCTGAGTCTCTGGGACTACAGGCACCCACCACAATGCCTGGCTAATTTTTGTATTTTTAGTAGAGATGGGGTCTTATTCTTGCTCAGGCTGGTCTCAAACTCCTAACCTCAAGGGATTCTCTCACCTCAGCCTCCCAGAGAACTAGGATTACAGGATTGAGCCATCATGCCTGGCTCAATTATTTTCTTTTTTAAGATAAAAAGTGAATTACTCCTTCCTTAATTTATTTAAATATCTAATTTTATTAATATTATGCAGTACACATGTGAAATGTAGAAATACAATTTGCAGAATTTATACCTGAACTAATTTTATTGTATAGACTGTTACGGAGATTACTAATATACTCAAAAGAGCTAGAGTGGTTCAGAGACCTAGCAAAAATAGAACTCTTCAAATATTTCAACAGATTAGAAATGTTGTTTCTAATTATGGTCTCTATTTATAGTAGTAAATAATGGAAAACAACTCAAATGTCCAACAGAAGGGAAGGGCTGGAACCCCATGACCAAAATGCATGAGGAATGGAAGTGGAGGTGGGGCAGGAGGCTGAAAAACTAACTTTTCAACTTACATTTGAATTTATTTTATTCCTACCAAGTGCATGAACTATGTCCAAAATCAAAATTAAAGAAAATAACAAATATGTGCCCAATGTCAGACATGATTCATGTGAAATAAGTGATAAAAGTAAAACAAAAGTGTGTGTATAACGTCGTAAATATGCCTAAGAATTTATTCAACAAAAATCTGGATAAAATACAAAAAATTTTTTTTGTTCTGTAGAACACATGTGGTTCCTTAAGAGATACATAAAACTTATTTACATGGTTTTTCTCCCCAAGCAAAACTTTTCCATTGATTAAAGGTCATGAAATAATTTTTTTTTTTTTTTTTTTGCAGTTTTTGGCTGGGGCTGGGTTTGAACCCACCACGTCCGGCCTATGGGGCCAGTGCCCTACTCCTTTGAGCCATAGACGCTGCCCAAAATAATTTTTTTTAATAGCACACTTTACATTTTTTGTGTGTGACTCCTAGGAGAACAAACAAACATGCAACCTCAGAGGGCATGTCTTTAGCTTGTCTAACTTTGCACTCAGCTGTTTTAAAGGTGACATTTCCAAAGGCCAATGCTCAGTCCCTTCTGCCAGGCTACAGCATAGAATCCTTATTTTTGGACACTAGGCACCTCGACAAATGACAGTCTATCTGAGTCTGACACCCTAGAAACAGGTACTGACGCAGGGAGTACTCACAGACAGCAAAGAGTCCTCCCTCTGTGAGAATTATTTCTGACAAAATTAGCACAGTCTTCGGAACAGGACAATTCAGGCTAGGCAATATCTACTCATTTTTAAGTCAATAGTAAGTTAAATTAACAGGCCTACAGAAAGAACACTCAGGAGCACACCAAGAGAAACAGTATCTTACAAAAACCTAAGTCATACTCATGCAGCACCCTAGAAAAGGTAAGTAAACTATGAGTAAATAGAGGGTTCCAGATACAAGTTTTGACTCTTCATTTCCTGAGCATACAACCTGCTTAGCACAGATAAGGACCTTTATATGCATCTTATGGGAGTATAATTTGTGATAAATTTCAGAAATCCTGCAGAAGGTATATACCTAGTAGCAAATATTTCTAAGATTTCATCATAAGAAAATAACTAAACATGGATACAACAATTAAGGTATGTTGGAAAGTTAACTGTAGTATTTAAACAGCTGAAAACTGGAAAATCAACTAAATATTTAAGGTATCTGTCGGTTAAAGAATTTCTACATATTCATCTATACCATGGAAAAGTAGATATTAAAAATGACAGACTGAATGTTAAACGGTTTATGTGGTAGATTGTACCACTGGCACCCCAATTTTCTACCTCCTCTATGTCCAAACCCTTCGCCACATAATTTTACAGCCTTCCCACTGTGAACGGGATGGGAATCTCCACCCCTGGGCTCAGCCATGTGTTATGTTTTGATCAATGGGATATTAGCACATGTGATGCAACCACAAACTTAAAAAGCACATGCCTAATTGGGCTTACTCACAATTGTGCTTCTGCCATGACTATGAAGAAAACATGCCTAAGTTATCCAGGAGGATAAGAGACACGTGGAGCACAGCCCAGCCTGGATTAGCCAACTCTTGCCAGCTATGGATGCATAAATGAGGCCCAGTGAAACTGGCCAACTGACTAGCCATGTCCAACTGGATCAGTTGATGCTTAGCTAACTTACAGATGTATGAGTTAAGTAAATTATCTTTAAGCCATGGAGTTTTGAAGAGGTTTGTTAAATAACATTTTTGTGGTACTAGCTAAATAGTACAAGATTTAAAAATCTAGAAGAAAAATAGGGGAAAAATCTGGAAATAGATACCCCAAATGCTAATAGAGGGACTTCTAGTTAAAAATGGTAGATTGATCACATGTGTTTATTATCTCACCCTCCAAAAACTTCACTGAAATAACAGTAAGGGGATAAAACTAGTATTAAACCACAGAGAACATAACATAATAGCAAAATAAATTTGAACACAAAGGTGGAAAATATAAGAACAGGTGAAAGAAGAATAAATGTCTTAGCAACATGGAAGAAATTACAGCTTGGGAACTTATCCCACAGAACTTCTGAGAAATTCAGCACCTGAGGACATCAGGTACTATGAAAGGTAGGAATAAAGTACAAAGATGAAAAATCAAGCAAAAAATTTGTATACAGACCAGACAAACCACAGGTCTTATCCCAAATAGGTGCAACCAAGTGACCAGCCCACATACCCTGTCCTTCTAACTTTCTGTTCCACCCACGGGAGATCACAGTTCTGGAGAAAGAGCCCCAGGTCTAAGAGCTACCTAACACAGGAATGGGCTAAGGAAGGTACAGGCTGAAAAGTAATGAGACTGTATGGAAGTCTATTGTCTGAAATCAGCCACCTTCCCCGTTCCTGCTCTCCCAACTCTAGCAGCCAGTCTTACCTATGCTGCTAGACAGTGAGCTATTATGACTCTCCACACCAACAACATCCAAACTCTGTTAGCCCAGGCAGGAAATTAAAAGATTCCTCTCTGGAAAACTGAATAGTTTCAGAGGAAAATAAAATCTATAGACAATAACATTTAGCAATGCCTCCAACAAAAATGCACAGCTTGGGCAGTGCCTGTGGCTCAAAGGAGTAGGGTGCCAGCCCCATATGCCGGAGGTGGTGGGTTCAAACCCAGCCCCAGCCAAAAACTGCAAAAAAAAAAAAAAAAAAAGCCCGCACAGCTTACTTCCTGATCTCCCTACAATGAGAATGATCCCCCAACAAGCCTTGCCTGTATGCAGAGTTTCCAGTTAATGTTAGTTCCTCACTCTTAAACAGAAACAGATAAGCAGAATCACCATATATAAAAGAAAATGTCCCCATATGAAATAACAACCCCAAAACAAATAGGGATGAGGGAGGAAGGTGCAGGAAGATAAAGAGATTATGCTCAAAACAGATAGAAACTGAAAGAAAATACTCAGTAGAGGATACTGTGGTGATAAAATAAAAATAGGATGCTTCAAAGAAACAACTGGAAACTAAGAACTTCAAAATGTATTATAATAAATAAAATTTTATATTCAATAGAAGAGTTTTAAGATAAAAACAAGAAAATAGGCACCTGTAGCTCAAGCAGCTAGGGCATCAGCCACATACACCTTTGCTGGCAGGTTCGAATCCAGCCCGGGCCCACCAAACAACAATGACAACTACAACCAAAAAATGGCCGGGCATTGTGGCAGGTGCCTGTGGTCCCAGCTACTTGGGAGGCTGAGGCAAGAGAATCGCTTAAGCCCAAGAGTTGGAGGTTGCTGTGAGTGGTGATGCCACAGCACTCTACCCAGGGCAACAGCTTGAGGCTCTGTCTCAAAAAAAAAAAAAGAAAAGAAAATATCCCCCCACAAAGAGGAAGTAAACACGAGGGGAAAAAATATCTGATCAATCAAGAAAGTCCAATATCCAAATGACATCTAAAAAAGAAGGCTGAGAAAACAGAGAATTTGAAAATAATATCAGAACACCTATAAGAGAACTAAAGGCCACTAACTTCCATATTGAAAGGGCCTACGGAGGGCTCAACATAATGATAAAAACAAAACCTGTCAAAACATAGCATTATGAAATCGCAAAACACAGGACAGGACAGGCACAGCGGCAGACACCTGTAATCCTAGCACTTTTGGAGGCCAAAATTGAAGGATTGCTTAAGGCCAAGAGACCAGCCTGAGCAATACAACAAGATCCTATCTCTACAAAAAACAGAAAAATTAGTCAGGCGTGGTGGTGTGCCCCCGTAGTTCCAATTACTTTGGACGCTGAGGCAGACTGAGGCTGAGCCGAGGGGTTTGAGATTACAGTGAGCTATTATGACAATGCTCTCCAGCCTGAATATGGTGGGACCCTGCTCCCTAAACAAACAAAAAAACCTACTGAAAATAAAAAGAAGATACTAACTCTTTCAGAAAGAGAAACAGGGTTACATACAAGGCCATCAAACTGCTCAATAGCAACTAAGAGGTTAGAAGACAGTGAAACAATGACTTCAAAATTCTGGAGAAAAGTTGTTCCAAGCCGGGCATGGTGGCTCATGCCTGAAATCCTAGCACTCCGAGAGGCCGCTGCAGGTGGATTACCTGAGCTCACAGTTTCAAAGCCAGCCTAAAAATAGCCAGGCATTGTAGGGGGCACATGTAGTCCCAGCCACTTGGGAGGCTGAGGCAAGAGAATCACTTGAGCCCAAGAGTTTGAGGTTGCTGAGCTATGACGCCACAGCACTCTACCTAGGGTGACAAAGTGAGACTCTGTCTCAAAAAAAGGAAAAAAAAAGTTGTTCCATTCTAGAATTCTGTACCTCACCCCACTATTAATTTGGTACTGAACTGAAAAAAAGATATTTTTCCAACATGGGATGACTGAAAATATATATCTCACACATCCTTTCTCGGAAAACTATTAATACTAGAAGTACTTCAGAAAAAGAGGGGGGGAAATCAAGAGAGAGAAGGAATCCAGGAAAGAAGGAGTACAGCACAGAAGAATTATTATCTGTCTTTTTGGAGACAATCTCACTGCGTTGCCCAGGCTAGAGTACCATGGCATCAGCCTAGCTCACAGCAACCTCAAACTCCTAGGCTCAAACAATCCTCCTGCCTCAGCCTCCAAGTAGCTAGGACTACAGATGCCCACCACCAGGCCCAGCAGAACAGTATTTAGAAACTATTTTAATACTAAGTCTCTGAGTGGGAGGCTTTTGGGATGTTTTAATTAATTTTTTTTCTCTTAGGTAATCTAAATTTTCTATAATCATCCTGTATTACTTGTGTGATCAAAAATGTTTTTAAGTGTTGCATTGTTTTTTTAAAAAAATCCAGAGCATAAGTGTTTCAAAACAGCATAAATCCAGAACTGAGCTTTACACTCTCCTTGAGGGCCTTACCTTTTATCGTAGTCAAAATGAAGAAAGCAATGAGGGTGTTGTTGATGGCACAGGTAGACTTGGCAACACAAGACAAAATCGTGTAGGGATTTAAGAGATAGCTGGGAAAGAACACAACATATTTGGCATTAGTAATCCTGATCAATGGAGCAGGGAGTCCTGGCCACCACAGCCAGGAGGTTGAAAGATTTACTAAAAACATACTTGAAGGAAGGCAACTTCTTAGAAATGAGTTCTCCCAAGTAAAAGAGGATGGAGTAGGGACTAGGCCAATGAGTAAAAGGTGCTGAACCTTTACTGCCTATTTTGTGCTATGTGGTATATGGAAAACCATTGTATTCAATCATGACAGACATTCTGTAAACTAGTCAGATAAGTATTACAGATGAGGTAACAGACTCAGTGGTTAAGTAACTTGCTGCAAATTTCACAAGCTAATAAATGCATTCCAAATCTGGTCTTTCTGGCTCTAACGCCAATGTTCTTTCTACTACTTTAGACTTCAAAAATGATAAAATTCTACCAATTCCCACACAGCCAGCTATCTCAGGAATGGCTACCTTTATCTCTGAAAACCAGGAAAGTACATGTTTTTCCACCAAGTTCCTAAGCTCTGACATGGACCAAACCAATCCAATAGGTCAGAGCAGCTTAGATTTAGCCTTCTCGGTAGTCAAACAGTATCCACTAGACCAGACTCCAAGGTCAAAATAAGTATCTACTGAAATCAACCATCTAGTTGCCACAGAACTTCAAAGATATCTTGACCGTCCCCTGGGGAAGAGTTAAACTGAAACATCAGCCTTTTCCAGAGGCAGGAAGGAATGGACTGAGAAAATGAATTTGAAATGATTTTGAGTAGAGAAACCTTAAGTAGTCACAATAGATTATTATTTTTAATTCTCTCCTGCTTCCACAAAGGATTAGAGGGAGGCAGCTAAAATAAGAACGGATAATAAAAATAATAGCAAAGTTAAAAAAATGGCAAAGTAAAAATAGAAATAAAGAATGAAGACCAAGGGAGAAAATATAAATAAAAGGAGAAAGTAAAAGCAAAGAACAGAAGACCAAATAGGTCTTCTGTCACATTGTAATAATCAGCTTCAAATCTGGTTCTGAGTTTCCTGGCAGACAAAGTGAAAGGTAGACCAGTTACATAATTCTGATTATCAGATAGAAAGAAACATACCAGTGTCTCAGGGAGAGATTATAATTATTATTCACAAATAAAGACCTTAAATCCAATACCTCCCAGGACTGTAAGATTAGCAGTTCTAGAGCCACAGGCCTAGAAATTGCTGGTATTTTTCCCAGCAACTACAGATAGGCCTGTTACACAATATTTAAAGGAACAGCTGCTGCTATGAAAAAAAACTACCTCCCAGGACACATCTGAGTCCATATGATTCATAATGTTGCTGAACCTAAAACTATTAAGGTAGTTCCCACTGTTTCTGAAATACGTAGATATGAACTGATACCCCAAAATTGTTTGGTAGGAAGGAAAAGGAAAGCTATTTCTAAAGAGCGGGTGATGTTCAAGAAATAGCTGCACAGACACCTGTGTAAAACACTGAATAGGAAATTCACACACAAAGTAGAGGGGCTCATAAAGCCCCTCTAATTCTTAAGTCCTAAGGGCATGTTTTCCCCCCCAAAAAGTTGTTAACTCTGTATCTCGTCTGCCTTGTTTACTGTGTAACCCTAGCAACTAGTATATTAATAATATCCAATGACTATTAGCTGATTTAATAATTATTCACATTCACCTAGCTCAGAGATGTAAATGGGAATAGCCTGAAAGAGTTAAACTTAATGGCACCATTAAGCCTCAGAAAGCCTCAATAAGTTCCTCCTCCACCCAGGTCATTCACTTGGAATGGGTTTGTTTCCCACTTTAGTTTTCTGAACAACAAATAGGAGACTACATTGTACACGAAACATAGAGCTGCTCAACACAACAGCCCCATAAAGACCAGACTTTTATTCAATCCATATATCACAACTGAAGAACTTTTTCTTTGGAAACACTGGTTACAAGTAGGCTGGAGCCCAGATCAGCAGCAAGTCAAAAAGCACTTGTGAAGGGTTTGATTGTGCATATCCCTGTGTGAGTCTTTGTCCCAACAGAGACAGAATGGCTCTGTCTCTTTTGCTGGCCAGAACAACAGAACCCAGTTGTGCAACAGAACTGCGGCAAATACTTGATGACTAAGACTACAAATCTCCAAAAATACAACAAATGACATGGGAAAGTCTCATCAGATTTTCCTTGCATCTGTTGGCACTGAGCCCTGTTTTGTCAGGGAATACTTACAACAAGGCCACTTTCAGGGGGATGTAACGCATTTCCATAGGGGTTCGGATGAGTTCGGCCACATCTGGGGCATACTGGTCCAGTTCTAGAAGGAGTTTCTGCTTTTTAAACTGGGGGATGGTGGAGGAGACAGAGCACATGAAACAAATTATTTCTTGTTATTTTTAGGATAAAGACAAAAGTCATTTCCACAGTCCAGATGTCCCTGTCTGGTCTGGCTCTACCTCCCCAGGCTCCTCTCACACTCACTCCCCCTTCCCACTCCTCTTTCTGAGTTCCAGCACTGTCAACATGCCACGCCCCTCCTGCTCCCAGGCCTTTACAGTTGACCTGGGACAATTTCTTCTCTCTTTCCCGAGTTAACTCCCACACAGTCTTTAGATATCAGTTAAATTATCACTTCCTCAGAAAGTCACACTCCCCCTCATCATCTTCCCACCAGGTAAAATCCCCCTATTATATACACTTTTTCATAACACTGTTCACAGTTCTAACTCTTTCAGTTATTTCTGTGAGTTACTAATACCTATCTCCCTCACGAGACTACAAGTTCCATAAGGGCAGAGACCATATTTATTCGCTTACCATGTATGCCTAACACCCGACACAATGGGCAAACAATAAATATCTATTGAAGGGTTGAATGAACAACTGACAGGCAAAGCCAAGTTCTTAGCCATTTGTTTTTTCTTTTTTGAGTCAGAGTTTTACTTATAAACCCTCGGTAGAGTGCCGTGGCATCACAGTTCACAGCAACCTCCAACTCCTTGGGCTTAGGTGATTCTCTTGCCTCAGCCTCCAGAATAGCTGGGACTACAGGCACCCGCTACAACACCTGGCTATTTTTTTGTTGCAGTTTGGCCTGGGCTGGGTTTGAACCCGCCACCCTCGGTATATGGGGCCTACTCACTGAGCCACAGGTGCTGCCCAATTTCTTAGCCATTTTAAAGAGCTATTGTCAGTGGCCTAAGGACTCCAAGGTTCCATAAGCAAAGTATTTTCAAACAAGGTGGAATAAGCTCAAATGTCGCAGCATGTTGGGTTTTCTTCCTTACTCTCCAAGTGTTTTTACTTCCACAGAGGAGTTACAGAATGGCCATGATGAAGAAAAAGAGGAGAGTTGGGTGTGGCTGGACAGCTGATAGTTAAGAGGAAGCAGGAAGGGGGTGGGAGGCTCTGGCCTTCCCCTGGTGTATCCCCACAAGTTCATAGGTATGTTCCAGAATGAAAAGAAGTGGTCAACCTTATGAGCAAACATGGATCAGAATACAGATGGAAAAGTCTCTGAACCTAAAATTGGTGGCCCTGTTTATTTAATGACCAGAAAACTGGGTGGCACCTGTGGCTCAGTGGGTAGGGTGCTGGCCCTATACACCAAGGGTGACGGGTTCGAACCCAACCCCAGCCAAACTGCAACAAAAAAATAGCCAGGCGTTGTGGCAGGCGCCTATAGTCCCAGCTACTCAGGAGGCTGAGGCAAGAGAATCGCCTAAGCCCAGGAGTTGGAGGTTGCTGTGAGCTGTGATGCCATGCACTCTACCCAGGGCAATAAAGTGAGACTCTGTCTCTTAAAAAAAAAAAACAAAAGAAAGAAAAGAAAAGAAAAAAGGAATGATCAGAGAATTTTTTAGACAGTATAAAAATCAATGCTGTTAACCTAGTAGAAAAGAGTGCTGCAGAGGACCCAAAGCAGCAAGTGCTTAATTATCTGTGCAAGTTAAAGACTTAATGATAACAAAGCAAGTCACAATAGAATGAATACTGTGTTGCACCATTTAAAAGTATGTGAAATAATAATATATGTTATTTAGGGATATTTACCAATGTAGTAAAAGTCAAGGCCACACGCGTGGGAAAGATAACCACTAAATTCAAAACCGTGGTTTCTAGGAGAGGAATAGGAAGATGAAAGTATCAAAAGGAACAACTGCTGCATGTAATTGTTTCAAGCTGAAAATAGGTTTGCAGGCATGTGTTATTCTTTATTTTTGCATGTCTTAGGTATTTCGGAATTTAAAAATTGTTTACATTTTCAAAAATTTTAGGAGAGTATCTCTCAAAAGAAAATCAAAAGGTCATCACAGGAATACAGGTAACACCAGATTTCTTGCATAGGTTTAGCACTTAATGTGAAAACCTAAAACAAACTTCCAAGACCTCAAGTGAACTTCAAAAACGTCCCTTTGATTATCTGTTCTTCTCACAGTTGGAAAAGTTCAAGTTAAGTGGTGAAAGTTATCATCAGTAAGATTTATGGTGCCATTCACGGCTGGGGTTGTTCAATTAAAAGAACAAAATATAAACCAAGGTGCTTTTATCAGAGAGAAGGAGGTTGGCTCAGCAATCAAGGACTTAGAGAAGACAGCTGCAGCAGTGATCGCTGCAGAAGAGGCCCCACTAGCTAAGAGTTCTGGACTTCTGCAGCAAAAAGGCTGCCCGGAGGGAATGAGACCCACACAGAAAGCTATTAGAAGGAAACAGGGAGTTCATCCAGGGGCAGCCAGAGAGACAGGTGGGAATGCAGTCCCGTTCCCCAGACTGGAAGCCAGCCATCAGGGCTGCACAGAGAGACGAAGGCAAAGGTGACACTGTGCCAGCATCGGAAGGTAAGTACTTTCTTGTAACTGCAATCTCAAATACTTTAAAACAGAAAACCTTCTGAAACCTTCTGAAAGGAGTCCCCAGGAGGGAAGGAAGGGCAGCCAGGTCAGCAGCCCCCACATTCCCTGCTGCCTCTTTTTGCCTCTCTTAATCTCACCAGCACAGCCACCATTATGGCTCATCTTAAAGACCCAATATCAAACAACTCCTCTAAGTATAGACAAAAATCCCTTTTAAAAATCTCAATTCTAGGCTCGGCACCTGTGGTTCAAGTGGCTAAGGTGCCAGCCACATACACCTGAGCTGGGGGGTTCGAATCCAGCCCAGCCCGCCAAACAACAATGACAGCTGCAACCAAAAAATAGCCGGGTGTTGTGGTGGGCGCCTGTGGTCCCAGCTACTTGGGAGGCAAAGGCAGGAGACTCACTTGAGCTCAGGAGTTGGAGGTTGCTGTGAGCTATGATGCTATAGCACTCTACCCAGGGTGACAGCTTGAGGCTCTGTCTCAAAAAAAAAAAAAAAAATCTCAATTCTAGACTCGGCACCCATCCCACAGTGGTTACAGTACCAACTACATACACCAAGGCTGGTGGGTTTGAACCTGGCCTGGGTCTGCTAAACAACAATGACAACTACAACAAAAAATAGCCAGGCGCTGTGGTGGGTGCCTATCGTCCCACCTACTTGGGACGCTAAGGCAAGAGAATTTCTTAAGCCCACGAGTTGGAGGTTGCTGTGAGCTGTAACATCATGGCACTCTACTGAGGGCAACATAGTAAGACTGTCTCAAAAAAAAAAAAATCTCAATTTCATCTAGCAAGAGAGAGGAAAGTGGCTAAAACTTTAAGGAAATTTGTTTTAATTATACATACATGCACAAACACACATACCCTTCAAGAAAATAGTACAGGGTCTGGGCTCGGTGGCTCACACCGGTATTCCTAGAATTCTGGGAGGCCAAGGTGGGTGGATTGCTTGAGCTCAGGAGTTCAGAACCCATCTCTACTAAAGATAGAAAAGCTGGCCCAGTGACATGGTGCATGGCTGTAGTCCCAGCTATTGGGGAGGCTGAGGCAGGAAGATTGTTTGTGCCCAAGAGTTTGAGGTTGTTGTAAGTGACCATGCCATGGTACTCTACCCAGGGTACTCAAACCAGGGTAAAAGAGTGAGACTCTGTCTCAAAAAAAAAAAAAATTTTTTTTTGAACTATAAACATAAATGAGATTAGGTAACACAATTTAAAATTCAAAACTAAATATATCTAGTAGGCTTGACACTGATCAGATTTAAAGCAATCATAGGAAAGGTTTAAAATGACCTGAAGAGTGCTAATTTAAATGTTTTACCTTTGTGATCATTAATCAGCTTACAGAAAAGATGGTATTCTTTTCCATTTCAATTCAATTTCTGAATTGAAAAAAATTTTCCAGGGTGGAGGCTTCCTTTACTTCACCCCACTCCCCTATATAGCCCTTTCCTTGGCCCTTGGAAGATCTGGGTTTGCAAGGACAAAATTATCCTACTTCAAATAAAGGGCTTTTTCTAATCATTGAAGCCATGTTTATATCCATTTGCATCCCTCAAAACTATGGTGATAATGGACAAAATACTCCACCCCACCCCTCTCCAATATTAGCCTCAGCATGTTCCAAATTCAGGAGCCTATCCTCCAATTTACAGCCCTCTAATCACATTAAGAGGATCAGGTTTTTATCATAGTGAGCTATCAAGCCACGAGCAGCTCTCTTAACATGAACTCTTGAGTTCCAAACAGGAAGCACCGTATCACCACAGGACAAATGTGGACTAACATTAATTTCGTCAAGTAAGATAGATGTAAAATGTCATGAAAACTAAGCAGTCAAATTCAATCAGCATTCATAGCCCACAAGCTAACAGCTGAGTTGGGGTAGGAGTGGGGTCCCTACATGCATCATAGCTTCCCATGATATACTTGGGTGTAGACACAGTCTCATTACCAGAGATAAAAAGTCTCAAATCCCAGCAAGATTAACTTATTTTCAGACTATGTGACATGGACCCTTCTGCCAAAATAGAGAAGACAAGCTGATATTCTATCTAAATCAACAGTAGTTGTATTAATATCCTCGAAATCTGCCATTTAGAAAGTTAATTGTCATTGCAGCAGAAATAAAACTCTTATTCTGACCAAGAAATCTAATGCTCTAATAGTCTGAACTCTGAAGATGGAGAAATAAAAATATTCCAAATTTTGATTTAGTCTTGGTAGTAACAATGTCTTAATGTGCTAAAAAACAAGAGTATTGACAATTCCTTTGGGTTTTTTTCTCCCTCTTGACATCAGGCAAAAAAATAATCTATACATGTATCCAAATAAACTCAGAAATAACAAACGAAGGCTCGGTGCCTATAGCTCAACCGGCTAAGGCGCCAGCCATGTACACCTAAGGTGGCGGGTTCGAATCCCCAGCCCAGACCTGCCAAACAACAATGACGGCACCTGTGGTCCCAGCTACTTGGGAGGCGGAGGCAAGAGACTCGCTTGAGCCCAGGAGTTGGAGGTTGCTCTGAGCTGTAATGCCACAGCACTCTACCCAGGGGGACAGCTTGAGGCTCTGTCTCAAAAAAAAAAATAAATAAATAAAATAAAATATAAAAAAAAATAAAGAAATAACAAATGAATTAAAATGATTGGTGCTCTAAATTAAAGGTATCTTTCCTATGAAGCCTTACTTTGTTAGGAAACTAACTGAAACTTTCCCATAAGCTCCCCCTCAGATTAAAAACTGTTTTAACTGGGAGGTGTGGGAGGTGTATTTATGACAGTTGAACAGGAAAAAAAAAAAGGAATACATGTGACATTACCATCTTTAATCGACTTTCATTAAAATACCATTCTTTGAGCTCAGTGCCTGTAGCTCAAAGCAGCTAAGGCATCAGCCACATACACTGGAGCTGGCGAGTTTGAATCCAGCCCGGGCCTGCTAAACAACAACTACAACCAAAAAAGAGCCAGGCATTGTGGCGGGCACCTCTCAGCTACTTGGGAGGCTGAGGCAAGAGAATCATTTAAGCCCAAGAGTTGGAGGTTGCTGTGAGCTGTGATGCCACAGCACTCTACCCAGGGTGACAGCTTGAGACTCTGTGTCAAAAAAAAAATTTTTTTAAAAATACCATTCAGTTTTACATTTTGGTTTTTTTTTCCTTTCTTTTTTTTTTTTTTCAGTTTTACATTTTGGTTGAAAAGAGCTGGGTGACTGTGTTCTAAAATGAAAGGTATCAATCCACCCTAATATTCATTATCTATATCATATATATCACGTATCTATCTTATGTATATGTGTGCATGCATATACAGATTTATTTTTTTCCCCAGTGTTTAAAAATCTGAAACCAGTTGGGTGGCACCTGTGGCTCAGTGGGTAGGGTGCTGGCCCCATATACTGAGGGTGGCGGGTTCAAACCTGGCCTGGCCAAACAAAAAATAGCCGGGTGTTGTGGTGGGCGCCTGTATTCCTCGTTATTCAGGAGGCGGAGGCAAGAGAATCACCTAAGCCCGGGAGTTGGAGGTTGCTGTAAGCTGTGATACCACGGCAACCTGAGGGCAATAAAGTGAGACTCTGGGAAAAAAAAAAAAAAAAAAAATATATATATATATATATGAAACCACAGAAAAATTGAAAGAATAATTCAATAAACACCTAGATCCAGCTCAGCGCCTGTGGCTCAAGTGGCTAAGGCGCCAGCCACATACACCTAAGATGGCGGGTTTGAATCCCCAGCCTGGGCCCGCCAAACAACAATGATGGCTGCAACCAAAAACTGGCCAGGCGTTGTGGCGGGCACCTGTAGTCCCAGCTACTGGGGAGGCTGAGGCAGGAGACTCGCTTGAGCCCAGGAGTTGGAGGTTGCTGTGAGCTGTGATGCCATGGCACTCTACCCAGGGGGATAGCTTGAGGCTCCGTCTCAAAAAACAAAACAAAACAAAAAAACCACCTAGATCCACCAGTTATTAACATTTTGCCACATTTGCTTTATCTCTACACATACACATTCACACAAGTTTTTTTCCAAACCATTTGAAAGCAAACTACATTGCAGCTCACTTTACAATTGCCAAATTACGGAAACAAACTAAATGCCCACCAATCCAGGAATGGATTAACAAGCTATAGTATATGTATACCAAGGAATACCATACAGCCATTAAAAATGATCATGACTTTATATCTTTGTATTAATTTGGATGGAGTTGAAATATGTTCTTCTTAGTAAAGCATCACAAGAATGGAGAAGCAAGAATCCAATGTACTCAATTCTCATATGAGGACAATTGATTTTATTTATTTTTTATTTTTTGAGACAGAGTCTCACTTTATTGCCCTTGACAGTGTGCTATGGCATCATAGCTCACAGCAACCTCCAACTCTTGGGCTTAAGTAATTCTCTTGCCTCAGTCTCCCAAGTAGTTGGGATTACAGGTGCCCACCACAATGCCCTGCTATCTTTTGGTTGTAGTTATCATTGTTTGGCAGGCCCAGCTGGATTTGAACCCAACAGCTCCAATGTATACGGCTGGCATCTTAGCCACTTGAGCTACAAGCGCTGAGCCAACAACTGGTTTTAGTACATGGTGAGGGGAAGGAGAGAGAGGGAAGGAATGGAGGGACACCTCTTGGAGGCAGGACATTATTAATAGAGGGACTTCACCCTGAAATGCAAGCAGTACAACCTGGCTCATTGTACCCTCAATGATTCCCCAACAACAAAAAAAAATAAAATAAAAAAGGCTCAGCACCTGTAGCTCAAGCAGCTAGGGCGCCAGCCACATACATGGGAGCTGGCAGGTTCGAATCCAGCCTAGGCCCACCTAACAACAGTGACAACTATAACCAAAAAATAGCCGGGCATTGTGGTGGGCACCTGTAGTCCCAGCTACTTGGGAGGCTGAGGCAAGAGAATTGCTTAAGCCCAAGAGTTGGAGGTTGCTGTGAGCTCAACTACCATGACACTCTACCCAGGACAAAAGCTTGAGACTCTGTCTCAAAAAAAAAAAAAAGAAAGGAAGAAAGCAAACTACAGATACCATGACACTTCATCTCTAAATATTTTAGCATACGTAACTTCAAAGACTATATAAATCTCTACTTATCTTAGAGAAGAAAATAGTCACTGC
This sequence comes from Galago senegalensis, assembly GCA_963575145.1. NCBI lineage: Eukaryota > Metazoa > Chordata > Mammalia > Primates > Galagidae > Galago > Galago senegalensis. Next base: position 27,818 of record CAUYTI010082107.1, read on the forward strand.
TAATTCATCTCTGAACTCCAGAGCTTATGAATCTGATGTCCAGTTATTTCATTTGTATCCTCAAGGGAATCCTGTTATTTCCCTTCAGCCCCTTAAATTTTCAAGTCATGCTCCATTAACATGTACACACCTTGATCTTAGCAATACTAAGTCTCTAAAATGTAGTACTTAATCCTGCAGAGTAGAAGTCAAAGACTCTTTGAGTCCCAACAATAGCTACAACATCTCAGGGGAAAAAAGATATATGCGCATACCCTTTCAACTTTCATACCATTTTACAGGTTTTATAGACCCATGAAATCTATGAATGAACCCAAGTTAAGGACCTTCAGTGTAGACATTTTAAAAAATCTGAGACCTGGGGCAGCACCTGCGGCTCAAAGGAGTAGAGCACAAGCCCCATATGCCAGAGGTGGCAGGTTCAAACCCAGCCCTGGCCAAAAACTGCAAAAAATAAATAAATAAATCTGAGACCTAATATTCTAAAATTCACCAGCTTTATTTGTTACTTAGGACCAGTGACACAGAAAGGCAGACTACTATTTCTGGTTTTATTACTTGGTAACAAAGAGGAAAATGAACTACAGACAATGCCAGCGAGATGAAGCCTTGTCTCACCCCACCCTAAATCCTCTCAGTGACTCCCAGTCAATCAAGGAACACTTTACCCAATATTTTTTATAACTACATGGATAAGTACACATGGTTAATCTGTAAATTCTCTCAGAACCCAAGTAAAGGAAAATGGTCCCACGATGCAACTCTATTTGGCTATTACATATGGATTAAGACTAAAGTTTACATCAGGCATTTAATACATGCCAATTTTTCCAATGAAGATTACTTTCTGCAGGGAAACAGACATGGCACACATAGGCCTGACACTGGGAATTAAAAGCTTTACTCATTTTTCTATGAAAAGAAAAAGTGGCAAAAGGGATGAAAGATTTTTAAGGGTCCTGATCACTGTAACTGTTGTTTAACTCCTACTCCAGAAAGTCTGATCTTGTACAGGTCTGTGGATATTAACAGTTATTAATAAGCTATACTGAGTGTGCTGACCTTTCTGTACCTATTAGTAAAACTGTCTTGTGAGTTTGAGTTTGGTCATTCCAGGGCTGGCTGAAGAGACCAAAAGTTTCACCCTCACTTCTTAGCATTTTAAAGCAGTTGGATGGAGGGAGCAGGAAGACAGTGACTCATGCCTATAATCCTAGCACTCTGGGAGGAAGGGGCAGGTAGGTTACTTGAGCTCAGGAGTTGGAGACTAGCCTGAGCAAGAGTAAGAACCTCTCTCTACTTAAAAAAAAAAAAACTTGGCTTGGTGCCTGTGGCTCAAGTGGCTAAGGCACCAGCCACATACACCTAAGGTGGCAGGTTCATATCCAGCCCAGGTCTGCCAAACAACAACAACAGCTGCAACCAAAAAATAGCCAGGCGTTGTGGCGGGCGCCTGTGGTCCCAGCTACTTGGGAGGCTGAGGCAGGAGACTCACTTGAGCCCAGGAGTTGGAGGTTGCTGTGAGCTGTGATGCCACGGCACTCTACCCAGGAGGATAGCTTGAGGCTCTGTCTCAAAAAAAAAAAAACTACCTGGAGATAGTGACGGGTGCCTGTAGTCCCAGCTATTCAGGAGGCTGAGGCAAGAGAATTGCTCGAGCCAAAGACTTTGAGGTTGCTGGGCAAGAGAGATGAATAGAACCTTCTCTAAACAAGACAGACGAATGGTTAAACAAACATATGAAAAAATGCTCACCATCCCTAATCATCAGAGAAATACAAATCAAAACCACCCTGAGATTTCACCTAACCCCAATGAGAATGGCCCATATCACAAAGTCTCAAAGCTGCAGATGCTGGAGTGGATGTGGAGAGAAGGGAACACTTTTACACTGCTGGTGGACTGCAAACTAATACAACCTTTTTGGAAGGAAGTATGGAGAATCCTCAAATTAGATGTCCCATTTGATCCTATAATCCTATTACTAGGTATCTACCCAGAAGAAAATAAATCCTTTTATCATAAGGACATTTGCATTAGACTGTTTATTGTAGCTCAATTTACAATTGCCAAAATGTGGAAACAGCCTAAATGCCCACCAACCCAGGATAACAAGCGATAGTATAAGTATACCATGGAATACTATTCAGCCACTAAAAAAGATGGAGACTTTACATCTTTTGTGTTAACTTGGAACACATCCTTCTTAATAAAGCATCACAAGAACGGAGAAGAAAGAATCCAATGTACTCTTTTCTAATACGAAGGCAGCAGATGAGCTAATACAAGGTGAGGGGTAAGGGAATGAGCAAGTGGGGAGAGGGGAGAAGGGTGGGGGATGGGTTTCAGTATATGGCACACCTCTTGGGGGCAGGACACAATTATAAGAAGGACTTTATCTAAAAAGAAAAAAAAAGTTTAAGATTGCTGTGAACTATGAGGACGCCACAGCACTCTATAAGGATGGACACAGTGAGACTCTGTCTCAAGAAACAAAATAAATAAAATAAAACAAAGCGGTTGGATCCTTGAGACCTTTGATTCTTTGTAATAACAAAGACCAGCAGGTTACCAAATCCCACCAGCTTTGTCCCACCCACTAACTACTTACCACAACTTTATTGAAGTCCTGGATTGCAAAATACAGGGCAATAGCAGTGAGTGCATCAGTTATCTGTCAAGAGAAAAGAAATTAATAGGAAATAGAACCCAATTAGTATAAGAGTAATGCAGTGCTGCCAGGACGTGGAGTTTTGAGATTGTAGTAGACTATCCAAACTCTGACAGGCAGGCAGAATTTCAACCCTCACTTCAGTCCCCAAAGATAAGGTCCATTCAGAAAGGTCAGACTGGAAAACTCTGAGGATTAGAACCACATCTAGGCTCACTTTAGTCTGGTATCCCACATTTGCTCTAGAATTGCAAGTTACTTAAGTTTCCTATAAAATGGGAATAATGCTCAATGCTTTGCAGTCATGATGAATGCCAAGTGCCTAGCACAGAGCAAGTCCTCAATAAAAAGCAGCCACTATAGAGCGGCGCCTGTGGCTCAAAGGAGAAGGGCACCGGCCCCATATACTGGAGGTGGTGGGTTCAAACCCAGCCCCAGGCAAAAAAACTGCAAAAAAAAGCAGCTACTATCATCACTAAGGAAGACCTCAGTGGACTTCCCAGGTATTTCTTGACCCAAATTTTCAACCCCATGCAAGTGTTTCAAACTTCCATCCTCTCAAAACATAGGCCTGTCTTCTCTATTTTGAAGGCTCTTGTCCCCTGAGAGTCTCATCAGTCCTACATCGTCTTCCACAATGACTCACAGAATCTCTTGACAGAACACTCAAGAAATTCAGGATGCCCCTCTACACTGGCACCACAATTAAAGCCAATCACAGAATCCTGAAGCTAGAAAATTCAAGACTATGTAGTCAGAAACCAAATTCTAAAAAGAATAAGAAATTGGAACTGGTCAGACCCCAGAGCCTATTCCTCACAGTTCCGCAACACTGCAACAGTTCCAAGAATTCAAATTAAAGATACAAGTTTCTGCTTTTATTTTCTGAAATGAGTTACTAAGACAGATTTTTTTCTTAAAAACAAGAAGACAAAAGTCAGCGTAGTGGTATGCATCTGTAGTCTCAGCTACTTGGGAGGCTGAGGCAGAAGGATTGCTTAAACCCAGGAGTTCAAAGCCAACCTGGCCAACATGGCCAGACCCTACCTCAGGAAAAAAAAGGAAGACAGCAACAAACTAAAATTTAAAAATAAAAAAATACATATTGATTTTATGTGAAGGTTACTTACCATAAATACCAATTCAGCATAGTCAATCAGGAAATGAAAGAGGTATATTACCAATGGAGTCTGTAGGAGAAAAACAAACACATAGAAAAATTAAGTTAAATCTTACTATTATAAGTTTCCAGAGTAGGGGGCAGAGGAAATACTATTCTGTCATCAAAAATCTCTTTCTTTCCTACAAAACTTGCTCTATGCTAGTTGGCCAGTGTGTATATGAGGGAGAATAATTTAGTATCATTGGATCATTTTATGCCACTACAATTATCTGTTGAATTGAGTAAAAGGAATAAACAAAATCTGACACATGTTATATATCTGTTGAAGAACTGTTAACACACTAAAGGTATATTGTAAATTTTAGTTCCAACATGTATGACATAGCCGAAAGGAACTCCATAGTGGACCAAGATGGCTGAACTTATAAAATGAACTGGGAAATATTTTCACTTCTTCTATTCTCTGGTAGTTTTATTTCCTCCTCAAAGTGAGAAAATTCACTTGCTATGAAGCTATCTTGGCCTGGTTTTCTTTTTTTATTTTGTTTTCTTTTTTTCTTTTCCTTTTTTAATATAGAGTCTCATTTTGTCACCCTTGGTAGGGTGCTGTGGCATCATAGCTCACAGCAACCTCAAACTCTTGGGCTCAAGGGATCCTCTTGCCTCAGCCTCCCAAGCAGTTGGGACTATGGGGGCCCACACAATGCTCAGCCATTTTTAGAGATGGGGTCTTGCTTTTGCTCAGGCTGATCTTGAACTCCTGAGCTCAAGCAATCTACCCACCTCAGCCTCCCAAAGTACTGGGATTACAGGTGTGAGCCACTGGCCCCTGCCCCACTGCCCCCCTGGTGTTTTTTTGTTTTGTTTTGTTTTGTTTTGTTTTGTTTTGTTTTGTTTTGTTTTTTGAGACAGAGCCTCAAGCTGTCCCCCTGGGTAGAGTGCCGTGGCATTACAGCTCACAGCAACCTCCAACTCTTGGGCTCAAGCGAGTCTCCTGCCTCCGCCTCCCAAGTAGCTGGGACCATAGGCGCCCGCCACAACGCCCGGCCATTTTTTTTTTGGTTGCAGCTGTCATTGTTGTTTGGCGGGTCCGGGCTGGGGATTCAAACCCGCCACCTTAGGTGTATGTGGCTGGCGCCTTAGCCAGTTGAGCTATAGGCGCCGAGCCCCCTCTAATCTTTATTTCCTGACTCAATAACATATTTGCCACATTAGAACCTAATTTGCACATAGGCGTAATGACTCTATGTAACAATGTAATAATTAAATGGTTTTCAATACTTCCTTCCAAGTCTTTCAAGAGACCATGTTTCTCTGGTACTGTCTGAAGGGAACGTGAAAAAACTATCAAACTTTGTTAATGATACTGACTGAAAAGATTAATAAAATCATGAAGTCTTTTTTTTTTTTTTTTTGCAGTTTTTGGCTGGGACTGGGTTTGAACCCACCACCTCTGGCATATGGAGTCAGCGCCCTGCTCCTTTGAGCCACAGGTGCTGCCTAAAATCGTGAAGTCTCAATAGTACTACTGTCTCTGAAATTCCTGATATAAGTGGTTATGAAGAACAGCTCTAGGTTTCTTGCTGGCAATCTAAGAAAAAAATATGAAATAATCTGCTAAAATTTCCTGCTGCATGTGGAGTAATACTATAGGGAAAGTTTACTGAACTCTAGTCAAACTGAAAGAAAAGATAACTTGGCTAATCAAAAGTGGGCTCAGAAGGACTCTTGAGATATGATCTTCTGGTTAAAGTAAACAAATCTTCAGTCATCAATCTAATGTGACTTCTAGTCTCTTCTCATAATGGTCATGATTATTTTCATTTGCCTCACAATCTTCCAATGCCTGGCCTTCAGAGTCACATTATGCTACTGTACAACTATTATTTCATTGATGGCACAAAAATTTACTTGGCAACAGAAGGAAAATAAAGGGACTCTAGTAGGCTAGATGAACTCCTACAAAGGTTATATGTAGCCTTCTCTTCTATTTCTACAGGACTACAGGAGAACCAAAGGGAGGCAAGGGCTTGTTAAACTATAACTCTGTCAGCTTGGTGCCCGTAGCATAGTGGTTATGGCACCAGTCACATATACCAAGGCTGGAGGATTGGAACCCGGCCCGGGCCAGCTAAACAACAATGACAACTGCAACAAAAAATAGCTGGATGTTGTGGTGGGCGCCTGTAGTCCCAGCTACTTGGGAGGCTGAGGCAAAAGAATCACTTAAGCCCAAGAGTTTGAGGTTGCTGTGAGCTATGACAGTACTCTATTCAGGGCGATATGAGACTCTGTCAGAGGGGAAAAAAAACCCACCACCTCTGTCGAGTTCCTACTATGTGCATATGAAAGTGCTGACTATATTCCTGCAGCATATAGGCAGACACTCATATCCTACCTCAGACTACTTTGGTACACAAAACCTATGCTTTTTTGACATTAAAAATAAAAAAATAAAAAAAGAGAGAATTTGCAATCCCCAAATGAACCAATCGGAACTTAATGCCTAGAATCCCTCCCAATATGTAATAAACTTTTTTTTTTTGAGACAGAGTTTCACTTTATTGCACTTGGTAGAGTGCAGTGGCATCACAGTTCACAGCAACCTCCAGCTCTTGGGCTTAAGTGATTCTCTTGCCTCAGCCTCCCAAGTAGCTGGGACTACAGGCACCCGCCACAATGCCCAGCTAAAACTTTTATTTTTCCCTTTATCTCTTCCACTTCATGTGGAGAGACACTGAAATCACATCTTACCTGCAAGCCAATTAACTTATTTTTTTAGTTCTGGTGGTGTATTATTTCTTGCAAGGTATTTCTAGAGTATTTATTGAACAAACTATAAAGTATGTATGTAAGAGTTTACATTCTGAAGATTAAGATGAAGGTAAAATTAGGGTTAGTTTACATAGGGGTATACCAGAAACTCCTAATTTTTAGATTTGAGCAGCAAATCTAGCTTTGAAATTCAGGAAACAAAAATTAGGCATATACAGTGCTTCCAAGACAAAAACAAACCAGTTACTCAAGAGAAGCACATTTTTTCCTAGGAGTAAGAATAGAGAGAAATTTTTTCCGAGTCTTCATAAAGACAGTATTACCTGATAAAATGGACAGTTGATATGTTAGGCATTGCCATCAAGAGTATCCAATATAACAGTTTATAGCATACCACAATTTGAGCCCAGGGCATGATGCCAAAGCTTAATTAAAAGCAATTATACACTGGAACAAAGCAACGGTGTGCAAGTGCACAACTGTCTGACATTCTAACTTGATACAGGGATGAAATCCATAGTAGTATCTAGAGCATCTTTATTTTTTCCCCTCAGCTTAACTCTTCTTAAACCAACCAAATTTGGTCTCCATAGAGACTTCCAAAAATTGCCAGAGCCAACTATGTTTCAAGTCATCATCATGGGGTACTGCAATTAGCAATAATTTCACCTTAGAGAAACTTCATTGCCTACCAGTGCGCAAAGCTAGGGCAGCAACTCATAAGAAGTATATGTAAAAATTTTTTTGTCCCTCTAGCTTAAAAAAAAGGCCATTCACTCATTTAATATATATTTATTTACCAATTACTCAGTGGGGATATAGTAGTAGACAATAAGAAAGAGACATGTTTCTTCTCTAAGGAAGTTTTTAATCTAATGGAGGGAAAGACAGACACCAATCAAAAAAAGTCACACGAACAGAGATAAAATGACCACAGAAGTGTATGAAAGAAGTGTATGAGAGCACGTAATAAGGGAAAGTCTTCTGTCAAAGAAGTCCAGAGGCCTTCACTGAGGAAGTGGTGGATGAAGTGAGATGAGTTAACCTGAGAGAAGAGGAGGTAGGGACCTCTCCAAACAAAGAAAATAAGATGAACAAAATTTCTCTGTTACAGAGAACACAACACATTGTAGGAACTGACACAAGGTCAGTGTCACTAGATCATAAAATAAATATGAATTACTTAAATTCCCAGGAATTATTTAAATGTCTGTAAGGAAACATTGGTCACTACGGTAGACCAGTTAGGTTGGAGTTATAAAATACTAGAGTTTTTCTTTTTATTAAACAGTATATTTTGAGGTTTTTGTTTCTAGTTCTTATCATAAACATTGTTATTGTTATTAAATTTTAAGCCTTTTTAATTTTGTGAAGGCAAAAAGTGGAAACCTAATATACATATGTATATGTAAAAAATAAATAAATAAAAATTTCTACTAGCTCAGGAATTAGCATATCATGGCCCTGTTTTTGTAAATAAAATTTGATTGGAACACACACACAAAAGAAAAAAGAAATGAATGTAAATGTACCAGGGGATGGATGTGCTAAATACCATTTCATCTTTATATAACATAATAGGCATCAAAATACCAAATTATACCCCATTTATGTACAATTACAATGTGTCAGTAAAATAATAAATAATTTTAAAGTAAGGAAAAAAAGTATTTTTTTAAGAATTCAAAGAACATCAGTCATGAAACAGATTTAACAAAAGAAAAAAAAAGAGGCCAGCCAGGTGCAATGGTTCACACCGATAGTCTTAGCACTGTGGGAGGCTGAAGTAGGAGGATCACTTGATATCTGGAGTTTGAGACCGGCTGGACAATACGGCAAGACCCATCTTTTCAAAAAGTAAAATAAAAAATTAGCCAGGTACAGTGTTGTACACTTGTAGTCCCAGCTCAGGCAAGAGGATTACTCGAGCCCAGGAGGTTAGCGCTGCAGTGAGATATGATCGCACAACTGCACTACAGCTTGGTTGACAAAGCAACATCCTGACCAAAAAAAACCAAAAAAACCAGTAGGCAGAAAGGCTTAACAAATCATATGAAGCTAGAAAATAGGTTGCCTATTGCCCTCTTTCATTTCAGGGTCCTAGAGAAGTTAATAAAGAGTGGTCCAGGCCAGGCGCAGTGGCTCACACCTATAATCCTAGCACTCCTGGAGGCTGAGGCAGGTGGATTGTTTGAGCTCAGAAGTTCAAAACCAGCCAGAACGAGAGCAAGACTGGTCTCTAAAAATAGTCAGGTAAGTTTGGGCAGACGCCTGTAGTCCCAGCTACTTCGGAGGCTGAGGCAAGAGGATCGCTTGAGCCCAAGAGTTTGAGGTTGCTGTAAGCTATGACACCACAGTACTCTAGCAAGAGTAACAAAGTGAGACTGTATCTCAAGAAAAAAAAAAAAAGAAAGAAAGATAAAGAATGGTTCAACAGACACTGGAGACTTGGAAGAGCATGAGAATGGGAAAGGAATGAAACGTGGGAAAGGAATGTGACGTTACCTAAGGGGTACTACATTTACTAACCGGGTGATGGTTACACAACAGGTGAGGACTTCACCACTATACAACATATCCTGGTAACAAAACTGCAGCTGTACCCCCTAATTCTATAAAAATAATAAGAAAAAAAAAGTGAGTCAACCTACTAGATAAAAGCCTCCATGTTAGACAGAAGAAGGAAAGAAAAGAGAGGAATGCTGAAAGAAATGAATATTGCTATTCTATTATTAAGGTATATAATAATAAAGCAAAAAAGGGTGGAGCACCAATATCTGGAAGAGAAAATCCCTGGAGTTAAAGAGGACCCAAACCAAAGACAAAACAAAACAAAACAAAAAACCACCTCTTATTTAATGAAGACCCAGGGTTCTGGCAAAGTGAGGTGACCTGAACCTGGAAATTAAAATAGAAGTGTTAAATAAGAAAAATAACCCACAACAGAAGATTTCTTAAAATGACTATTTAAGGCTTTAAATTTATGTTTAACTTAGGTTAAAACTGATTACTTAAAAAGACACCATAATAGGGTAGAAAAATAGAAAGCTCTAGAACCAGAAAAATCTGTTAAGATTCTATTCATAATATATACTACCTATATGAACATGAAAATTATCCCACCTTATAATATTTAGTATACTTATCTACAAAATGGGAGTAGCCAATCACCTTTACCACCAAGTAAAGAGTGGTTTGAGGATATGTGAAATAAGTTATCACTAAAGTGTCCTTCCTTCCTGTGATTTACCCATATCGTATGTATTTAAATAGAATAAGTAAGCTAGACTACCAATACTTTCACAGAATGAGCTGGGAGAGATTATAAATCTAAGGAACTGGGCTTCTAAGATAAATTTCTCTTATTTTCCTACAGAAATAACAATGAAAAACTATCAAGAACAAGTAAGCTGGAGAAGACCAAGCTTGGAGTCTATTCCCGAGGTATTTCTACCTTTTCCTATTGTTACGCAACATTTAGCAGTCGTCTTTGTAAAATTCCCCATATTTCCAAACTCTTCCCAAGGCAAACGATAAAACATAAGATAGAATATGTCTACGGTTCATAGTGATTATGGTGGAAATGGATGTTTATAATGATCCAAAGTTAGTAATTATTCACTAAAATAGGGAGGCAAGCCATTCATTTTATTTACAAAGAGATCCTTAAAAATGTTACCAACAAAATTGACTTTGGGTAATAAAGTATCTGTTAATATTTTATTCCTTGTCCCCATCCAACAACAGATGGTAAATTAGTGCTGTATATTAATCTTGGAAATTAAGCATTTTTTAATATATCCTTAAGTTTGTAATGTTTGACATCATAAAGACAAACTATACCATTCCTCAAATATCCTTTATGTTGCAAACAGAGACAGACTGTTATGTGAATAGACCAAAACTGTGAATTAGTTTTTTATTTAGACTACATTTTAAAAAGTATTTTTTTATATTTCATTACTCTCTTGCATACCTAATTAAGCTAGAACTGATTTATTTTCACTACTTTTCAATTTATCCTCTTGATGTAGGCTCGCTAGAATAGACCAGAGAAACTAGAAATTCCACAAAAACAAATCTCAGCAAATAAAATTCTTTTAGAATATGAATATCTGAAAATAATCTTTTAGGTGTCATGACATCAAAAGTTGAAAAAGTAGATGCTTCCATAATACTTTCACAGTTCTCTATAAATCTATAATGAACCAGAGTGAAATTGTCTATTACCAGGTATTATTCCCAAAGGGCACTTGGTCTGTGTCTAATATCCCAATCCCGCATCTGATATCAGATTAACCGTTATGGTGAAGTACTGTGGTTCTAGGATTTGAGGGTATAGTAAAACTAGGTTTTTCAAAAGAGCTCATCCAAATTAGGGTTTGACCTAAGCATTCGGCTAAAGTGTGCTTCTCCAGTCAGCCTCAAATAATTTCGGTATCCTTAATGTCACATGATGAGAGATTATATGATCATAAAGTTACCATTCTACCTAATTGATACAATAAAAATACTTTTTCAAATATTAAAAAGCCCATTCTGTTTATATTTACTATTAGTATCTGAGTATTCATTTCCTAAGTTAAGATGTTCTAGGTCCAACTTGGAATGAAAATCTCTTTGTATACTTTATCTATTAAAATTTTATCAATTAGATGAAGTATAATGGACATAATACAAAAAGAAAATGTTGCAATTAAAGATAATGAAAGCTATTTTAGGTACAAAAGAAATTAACAATTTTTACAGAGTCAAAAAATACTGTAATATTGACAGAGTTAGCTTATACTTTAGGAAGAATATTATATACTTTTTCAGCTGATAAATGATAACATTTTAAGGAAAAATACAAAGCAGAATAATAGAGATGTTTCATAATTCTAACTTTGCTCAATTGTTTGGCATACTCATATTCTTAACATGAAACAAAATCATTTCTAAAGGCTATGTTTAATTTTTAGTTATTTTATTCCATGAATCTTTTAAGAAAAAAAATCATATTTTGTGTGATTCTCTATATTTTTTGTAGATGAATTAAAAGCAGATGTTATCTTTGTCAATCCAAAATATCATAAGAACAAAAACCTCCAAAGTTATATACAACAAAATCATTTTTGCTCCAAACATATGTAGTTATATAAATTTATATACACACACATATATAAAGATGTTATAAAGAAGAAAAATTTCCCCAAATCATCTTGTGTTTCACTAACCTCACTTGAAAGTGACCCTCTATTTAGGGTCATTACAACAATCACAGGAATAATCCAGCAACAGACAGTGCTGAGACATTATTACTACAGCACCATAACGTCCTACTCTTAAAATGAAGATCATTAAAAGCTCCAACGATAAATGAGAAGAGCTTCAGAGATAACACTTCGTATTTCCTCACATGTCAAACATTTATGATGATGATACCGATCTGACCTGCGCTTTAGACAAATAATGGTTTTCACAGTTGGCCATTTGGCATTCAAAAAAAATAAAAATAAAAACCTGTGTTTGTAGGTGCTTAGGTCAATCCACTATTTGCTCCTATTTTCATCTGCAAACACAAAACAATTTTTAACCAGAATTTTGTATATTCCAAGGATGGACAAATGAACTCAAAACTTCAAAACTTCCCTTCTGATTCAAATAACAGAGGTTATAAAGCACTTAACCTCCACTCCGAAGCACCAGAGATCTAACAACATTTCATTGTTAACTGCTGGTAATCAAGAAAAATCCAAGCAAAAGAGGTTCTTCTAATCTCTGTGTATTTTGAAAGAATTCCCTGAATAGGCTGACACCTATAAAGAATAGAAAAATTCCTATTTTCTATAGCTAGAAACTTACAGATCTAAGTTTGCTAGGTTTAATTGATTTCATATACTCTTAAAATATAGACAATATTTTTTATAAATTCAATTTTTACTACTTTAAGATCAGGAAAAGGTGTCACATAAGATGAATTTATAATGAACCAAGATGAAACTGTCTATGATTCAGTAATATCCAAAAAAAACCTTTGTTAATGTTCAATATTCAGCATCTGATACAAGAGTAACCATCATTATGAAGTAATGGTAAGAGTACTAACACTGAATGCCATAGATATGTTGTGGTTTGTAGCTGCATAGTTACCTTGGAAAAGTTATTTATCCTTTGAGTCTGTTATCTTAAACTATAAAATGAAGATATTAATACCTTCCTCAATTGATATGTACCAAAGGAAATATGGGAATTAAAAATTGTGATATGGGCTCGGTGCCTATAGCTCAACCGGCTAAGGCGCCAGCCACGTACACCTAAGGTGGCGGGTTCGAATCCCCAGCCCGGACCCGCCAAACAACAATGACAGGTGCAACCAAAAAATAGCCGGGCGTTGTGGCGGGTGCCTGTGGTCCCAGCTACTTGGGAGGCGGAGGCAAGAGACTCGCTTGAGCCCAGGAGTTGGAGGTTGCTGTGAGCTGTAATGCCATGGCACTCTACCCAGGGGGACA
>CAUYTI010082108.1:0-11790 GCA_963575145.1 Galago senegalensis
CATTTTCTCAGTTATTGCTTTAAAACGTTCACATTCTACTCTTAGAAAGATTCACCTGTACCCCTATAAGATAAACCTCAGAAGTGATCCCTCCAAACCCCCTTCCTCCTCCCATTCTCCCTGCCTTCTCCCTCCCCCCTCCCCATATTCTTAGGCTGTTTGGTTATAGCTATCATATAAAAGGTATAAATTAGTTTCATAATAGGGGTGTATACATTGGATACTTTTTCCTCCAACAAATGAGAAATTTCAGGAGCAAGATGGAAAATACAAAAAGAATCAAATGAAAATGCAAATAAAAATACAACATTAGAAATGAAGATTTCCTACAAGTTTTATGAACAGACTTGATACACAGGAATATGTAAATGTGAATATAAATTGTTTTAAAAGCATCCAAACAGAAAGCAAAGAGATAAAAAGAGTGAAAAAAAGAACAGAACAAGGCACAAAGCACCTAAGAGCTGTGAGAAAATATCAAATGATCTAACATACATAAAATTGGAATTCTAAAAAGGGGGAGTAAGATTTTACAGTGGGAAAATTCTAGACAAAATTAATTACAGATAAACCACATATATAGAAATTCTAGATAAATTAAAGCAGGATAATTTTTAAATTATATACATGTTAACTTAATAAAAAACAAAGGTAAAGATCTTGAAGACAGCCAGGTGAAAAAGAAACATTGCACAGAGAGGAAAAATAAGAATTATGACACATATTATATCAGAAATTATATAAGCCATAGACAAAGTGAACTCTTCAAATAAAGGATAAATTAAAAGAAAAAATTAATCATCCCAAAATTCTATAACCAGCAAAATTATCACTCAGAAATGAAGGGAAGATAAAGATTTATTCAGACAAAAGATAGAAGAATTCAGTTCTAGCAAATCTGCATTGCCAAAAAAAAAAAAAAAAAAAAAAAACTTAAAGGAAGTTCTTTGGGCAGAAATAATATAATATCAGATAAAAATTTGGATTTAAATGATAAAGCAAGAGCACTTGATATGGTAAAAAAGAGAAATAGAGAAAGTAAAATCTTTCTTATTTTTCAATTTCTTTAAAAGATAATTGGGTATCTAAAGGATAAGACAAAATACCAAAATATATTCTGAGGTCTATAACATACATAAAAATAAAATGTATGACAACAATAGCAAAGACAATGAGAGGGAAGAAATGAAAGTGTTCTGTTGTAATTTTCTTATACTATAATATTATTTAAAGGTACACTGTAATAAATTAAAGATAGATAGGTGTAGATACCTATGTATGAATAAATATAGAGAGAGAGAACAAGAAGAATATATATTTTAAACTCTTGGGCAATAACTAAAAACTAAAGCACATAAGTATAACCATATTTATATGTCTATATATGTGTGTCTATATAAACACAATATAGATAGATAGATAAGATAGGTAGATAGATTAAAAAACTATATTTCCATAATGGAGATAAAAATGGAATGCTAAAAACCATTTAATTAAACCAAAAGCCAGTAGAAAAAGAGAGGATAAGTAGCAAAAAATACATGCAACAAATGGAAAACAATTAGCAAGAACAGATGTAATCTAATCATATAAATAATTGTATTAAATATAAATGGTCTAAACACCACAACTTTTTTTTTAAAAGATTGTCAGGTTAAGTTAAAATGAGCAAGAACCAACTATATTCTATCTATAATAAACTCTCTTTAAATATAAAGAAGATACTGATAAGTGAGAAGTCAGCTGATGGACAAAGACATACCACACAAACAACAAGCAGAAGAAAGCTGGAGTAGCAGAGGAGACTTCAGAAAAGGATGCTACAGGGGATGAATAGGCATAATGATAAGAGGGTCAGTTTGAAAATGTCCTCCAGCCTATCCTTTTTACTATTATTTTCATATATTTTATTTCCACACATGTTATAAGCCTCACAATATTTTTTTCATTTATTTAGCTTTTCTTATACATGGGTCATTCTGAAAGTTTTGCAATAAACAAAAATCAAGAAACATAAACTCTGTGTGGATAGAAACAAATGAAGCCCTCCTAGCAACACTGGTAACCCAACCAAGTTACCAGAGAATCAGAAAGGACACTGTTATTTGTCTTTTCTTGGAAGTGAAACAATGGACTGTAACAGTCTGTTTCAAAACTTACATAGTAACCCACGTATGAAAAATACTACTGAGGAACCAAATAGTACATTAGAAAAATCATCTCTTTATAAAAGTATTTTGATACATAGGTAAAGAATAAAATGTGACTGCTACTCCCAATAAATTAATGAATCTGGATATTGAGTATCAACCACTGCTAGAATCACAAAAAGATAATCATATATTATCTGATTAAAGAAAAAATCACACAAACAACTATAGTCTTGCCAAGGGGATTGATCATAAATCTAGTAAATACTTTGCCTTGGGTGCCAACTTTCTTTTTTTTTTTCTTTTTATTTCTTATAGCATAACTGTGTACCTTAATGCAATAATGGGGTCCAGTGTGCTGTTTTCATATACATTTTGAAATACTCTCATCAAACCGGTTAACATAACCTTCATGTCATTTTCTTAGTTATTGAGTTAAAATTTTCATACTCCACTCTTAGAAAGATTCACTTGTACCCTTGTAAGATAAAGGAAGTTCACAGTACAGGGGAGCATGGTGAATTGCATCGTAAGTAGGTAATCAACAAAATCTTGACCATAGGTAATGCTACCAGTCAAATGGTCTGAATTCTTTGACAGATAAATTATAAAGAAAATAAAGGGATGATATAGAAGGTACTATAAATAAAAAGAAACTAAAAAGCCAATAAAAATGAGCAAAACTAGCCTATGGTATCTAGGGGTACAAGAAGAGAGAACTATAAAAGTCTGGCAAGTGGATTTGGAGGGAGGAAGAAGACGGACATAGTAAGGGGCACCTGGAGAAGCTTCTGGGGTTGGAGACAAAATGCTGTTTCCATACCTGGGTGATAGTTCCAACAGTACTTGCCTCATATATAATTCATTAAGTCACACATTTGTGTTGCGTAGCTTTCATGATCTGTGCTTTCGTTTAAAATAAAAAAGTTAAGAAAAAAAGCCACGTGATTTCAGAACTCAGAACTGAAAAAGAATTTATATAAAAGTTTGCAAATGACACTTGACAAAAGATAGATACTAAAAAAAAAAAAAGACTAAAATCCCTCAGGATACTGTAAAACAAATTCAAGGCAAAAATATAAACAAGGAAAAAGAGCAGACTTACTAAGAACAAAAGGTGTAATGTGACAGGTTCCTATGATAACAAAAAGGAAAAGCTGGAACTTCTCTCTTCACTTAAGAAGTAGGATCGTTGGTCCTTCTTAACCAGAACTGCCTTTTTAAATCAAAGTCCAAGATTGGTTTTAAAAAAATACTCAGAGATACTAGTTACTCCTAAAAAAATCTAGATTTCTAAATTTAAATAAATTACATCCCAAAGTACACAGTGATGCGATCATAGGATGCTCAGGGGAAACACAGGGAATCTTCCTTGTTTGGAATGCCTGTTCAAAATGCACAGAACTAGGTCAAATTGGAAATTATGAAGCTCTTGGACAACTACTTAAACTATTTATGCTACCAAACTTCCTGTTACATGTACAGATTACTTATAGGAGGACCAAAGCATCATAGGCACTTTCCCTAAAATGAGATACTCAGACATGTTTATCTTTCTACGTGTTACAGCCACAGTATTTAATGTAATACATGCTACATGGTGACATGAATATATAAATTTTAATTCTTTCCATATTGAACATTCAGTACTTTTGATTTTCATGTTCTCTATTTTACTTAAGTACATCAATGATTTCAAAGGGCTTGCTGATGCCAACATCTGTAACTGTAAGTATGATTTTTTTAAAAAAATTGTCACTTGTATTATCACAGTCTAAAGTGTAGAAGTAGAAATAAGAAAACCTAGTGTAGTCTGAACTATATCATTAACTAGTTTTTTGACCCTGGTCAAAGCACCCTGTAGGAAAGAATTTAGTTTTCCATCTATAAAACATAGATGATGGATTACATCTGAAGATAAAAGAGAGTATTTTCACTTTAATAGAGAGCTCTGGGTTTTGAAGGTTTCTCAGATTTCAAAGGAGAAAAAGCGTCTAATGATGCCATTTTAGGGTTTGTGATTGATATTTGCCTTAGGACACCACATTCTCTGCTTCAGTTCAGAGCTCCAAGGCCACACAAGTCAATCCCCCAGCTTCTAACTGAATGGGTTCCACCAAATACCCACCAATTGAAAGCTTTATAGAATCGTGGGTATTGGAACTCTCCCTTTTAAGCAGGCTTAATTTTTACCCATTCAAATTGGCAAAATTGCAAAGAATGCCAATGCCCAGGGCTTAAATAGTGGTGGGTGAAGGCACAAGGCCATATACAGTTGGTGGAAGAGAAATTGGTAAAATCATTTTGGATGTCAATTTGGGAGTATCCACCAAAAGTTCATGCGATGGCCTTTGACTCAGCTATTCAATTATAGGAATTTTACCCTATTAAAAAAGCTATATATGCATGTAAAGTGGATTTCTGACCTATTTCAAATAGTGAAAAACTAGAGAGAATTCCGTTGAAGATGGGTTAAAGAAAATTCTGCACATTTAAACAATAAAGTTCCATTCAACCCTCAAAAAGAATGAGAAAGATCATTTATACTGACATTATCTTCATAGCAAATCATTATTAAATAAAAAATGCAATTGCAAAACAAAATGTAGAGTATGGAACCATTCACAAAACTGTGAATGCTTATGTATAATACATATACACATATTCGTGCAAATACATGTGTATATTTAACATATGAGATTACAAAGACATGGGAAAAGTCTGAAAGACCTTTTCCTGTCAGAGCAGTAGCTATGACAATGTTATCTCTTAGATCCTCCTTCTACAGGGAGCATAAGTAACAGATAGACCCCAGATGATATGCTCTAAAATCTATCACTACATTAGCACAAAGCCACATTTCCCAGAGGCTGATCCCAGCCAGTTACTAAGTGTAGTCAAAATACTAAAGCAGGGCCCATTTCTGAGTAGTGTATAAATCCTGACAGGAGACAACTACTCAAAGATTGCCCAATGGCCAGATCTAAACTTTCTTTTCTAATTTTAGAATATTACAGGGGCACAAATGATTTGGTTACATGAATTTCTTTTATGCAGTTTGAATCTAAGTTATACATGTGCCCACCACTCAAATAGTGTACACTGTACCCATTAGGTATGAATTTACCCCCACCTCCTGCCCCCTCCCACCTGCTTGCTTCCATTGAGTTTTATTAACAAACGTACACACAGGTATTGATCGATTATTTCCAATGTAATAGTAAGTACATGTTTGTTTTTCCATTCTTCTGATACTTCACTGAGAAGAATGATCTCCAGTACCACCCAGGTTGTTACAGAAAATATTAGTTGAACTTTTTTATGGATGAGTAGTACTCCATAGTATACATATACCACATTTCATTAATCAACTCATGTATTGATGGACACCTAGATAATACAACAGTCCAAGAGATAAACAAAGCAGTAGAGTCCTACACAACAGGAAAACAGAAATCAACCCCACTTATCAATTCTCTTGATAAATGTGAATGGCTTGAACTCCCCAATGAAGAGACAAAATTGATCAGATTAAAAAAAAAAATACAAGCTTGTTGTCTTCATGAAATGTATCTAGCTCCCAAGGACACATCCAGACTCAGAGTAATGGCCTAGAGAACAACATTCCATACAAATGGAAACCAAAAGAAAGCAGATATGGCAATTCTCATCACTGATACCATTAATTTTAAAGCAACACAAGCAAAGAAAGACAAAGTTATATACTGGTCAAGGGAATGATTCAGCAAAAAGACTTATCAATTCTAAATATTTATGCGGTCAACTTAGGTGCTCCCAGATTTATAAAGTAAATTCTATTTGATCTAAACAAAATGATGAATACCAATACCATCATATCTAGAGACTTCAACAACCCAACCAATGACAAAACTAGACAAATTCTCCAAACATAATTTAAACAAAAAAAACCTTGTTTAACTTTAACATGGCACTAAAACAAACAGACTTAACAGACATCTACATAACATTCCATCCCAATACTACTGAATATACGTTCTTCTCATCAGTTCCCATGATGATCATATCCTAGGTCACAAAACAACCCTCAACAAATTTTTTAAAATAGAAATTATACCATGTATCTTTACAGACCACAGAAAAATAAAATTAGAAATCAATTCCAATAGAAACACTCATCATGACACAAAGTCATGGAAACTAAACAACTTATTTGCTGACTGGTAATTGGGTCAAGGAGGAGATAAAGCTAGAAATCAATAAATTATTTGCACAAAATGAAAATTGGGCCACAAGCTATCAAAACCCTTGGGATACTGTAAAAGCAGTCCTGAGAAACAAACTCATTGCCTTAACTGCCCACACCCAGAAAGATCACAAATCAACAATCTAATGAATTATCTCAAGGAACTAAAAAGGGACGAGCAAACCAATTCAAAATCCAGCAGAAGAAAAGCAATAACCAAGCTCAAACAGAACTAAATGAAATTGAGAACAAGAGAATCATTCAGAAGATTAATAAAGCAAAAAGTTGGTTCTTTGAAAAGATAAACAAAAAATGATAAGCTTTTGGCCAGATTAACCAGAAATAAAACAGTTAGGTCACTAATAAACTCAATCAAAAATGATAATAGAGAAATTACCACAGATAACAAAGAAATACAAAATATCATCACTGAATACTATAAAAATCTCTATGCCTACTCATTTGGAAATGTGGGAAAATGAGCAAATTCCTGGAAGCACCCCACCTCCCTAGACTCAATCAGGAAGAAATAGAGCTCCTGAACTGACCAATATCAAGTACTAAAATTGAAACAATAAAAAAGCTGCCAACAAAAAGCCAGGAAAGGGCATTATGAAAAAAGAATACTATAGACCAGTATCTCTAACAAATAGAGATGCAAAACTTCTCTATAAAATCTTAGCAAACAGAATTCAACTGCACATCAATAAAAAAAAAATGATAACAATTCATCACAACCAGCGGGCTTATCACCACATAAACAAAATTAAAACCAAAGACCATATTATCTTCTCAATGGATGTAGCAAAAATATTTGACAAAATCTAGCACACTTTCCTAATACTCCAGAAAACTAACACAGATGGAAAATTCCTTGAGATCCCTCAAGGAATCCAAGAGACCTCTGGAATTGATAAATAAGTACTGCAAAGTCTCTGGTTACAAAATCAATGTACACAAATAAGTAGCTTTCATGTATGCCAATAATAGTCAAGCTGAGAATCAAATCAAAGACACAATATCCTTCACAGTAACATCAAAGAAAATAAAATGCCTCAGAATATATTTCACAAAAGAGGTGAAGGATCTCTATAGAGACAATTATGAAACACTGAGAAAAGGTATTGCAGAAAACGTTAACAGAAGGAAAAATATAGCTCAATAGAATCAACATTGTTAAAATGTCTATACTACCCAAACTTATTTATAGATTCAATTCAATCCCCATTAGAACACCCACATCATATTTTACAGAACTTGAAAAAATAGTTCTCTGCTTAGGTGGCACCTGTGGTTCAAAGGAGTAGGGCACCAGCCCCATATACCAGAGGTGGCGGGTTCAAACCAAGCCCTGGCCAAAAAAAAAAAAAAAAAACAATCATTTTCTGCTTCACGTGGAATCATAAAAGACCCCAAATAGCCAATTAAATTCTATGAAATAAAAAGAAATTGGGAGGTATCATTTTACCAGACTTCAAGCTATACTACAAGGCAATAGTGATGAAAACAGCATGGTGTTGGCATAAAAATAGAGACATGGTCCTATGGAATAGAACAGAGAATCAGAGATGAAAATAGCCTCATATCACCATCTTTGACAAAGCAAACAGGAGTTTACACTGGGGAAAAGAATCCCTATTCAATAAATGGTGCTGGAAAAACTGGTTAGCCACCTGCAAAAGATTAAAACAGGACCTGCATCTCTCACCACTCACAAAAATTAACTCACAATGGATGAAGGATTTCACCTAAGATATGAAACTATAAAAATCCTAGAACAAAATGTTGGAAAAACTCTTAATGATATTGGGAAAGACTTTATGAAGACAACCCCATCAGTATCAACAAAAACAAATAAATGAGACCTGGTCCAGTTAAAAAGCTTCTGCATAGCTAAGGACATAATCAACAAATAAAAAAGACAAGCTACAGATTGGGAGAAGATAATCTAATCATCAGAGATATGCCAACCAAAGTCACCTAACCCCAGTGAGAATGGCTCATGTCTTAAAACCCCAAAGCTACAGATGCTGTGGCATGAATGAGGAAAGAAAGGAACGCTCATACATGGTAAGTAGATGTGCAAACTACTGCAACCTCTATGAAAAGTAGTATAGAAAGTCCTCAAAGAACTAAAAGTAGACCTACCATTTGATCCTGCAATCCCATTACTAGGTATTTACTCAAAGGAACAAAAAGTCATTTTATCATAGAGCTACTTGCACTCAAAGTTTTACAGAAGCACAATTCACAATTACGAAGATGTGGAAACAACCCAAGCGCCCATCAATACATGAGTGGATTAATAAATTGTGGCATATGTATACCATGGAATATTATTCTACCATAAAAAGATGGAAATGCAATACCTTTTGTTACAACCTGGAATGGAACTGAGGACCATTCTGAGCAAGCACTGAGAGAATGGAAAAACAAACATCCCATGTACTCAGTACCAAATTGGAATTAGTAAATTAACACCTATAGGCACATATGAGAGCAAAACTCAATGAAATTCAAGTGGGGGGAGGGGATACTCACCCAATGGGTACACTACACGGGCATGCTGCACATTTTCTGGGTGAAGGACACACCTATGACTCTGACTTTAACCTTACGTAAGCAAACTATGTAACTAAATCATGTGTATATACCCTTTAATAATTTGAAAAAATAAAAAGCTGCATTACCATCCAAGCCCTCCCTTTCATCCCCCTTCCCCCCGCATTCCAGTTTGATGGCTATCTTTCTCTCCTGTGACTCACTCCTCATTGTCCCTCACAGGGCTTTTCCCTAATAATCTAACCTCTAATCCTGCATTGCCATCTGCTTCTTAGAGGGCCAAGACTAACATCAAGCTGATGGTGATTGCCTCAGTAGATATCAAAGAATATGTTAATGTTTGCTGCAGGCATTGTTACTTTTGCAAATTATTTTTCTTAAAGATCTAAACATAATAAATAGCAATAAAATCCATATGCAGAAGATGAGGCTCTTGTCTGCACCAGCACACAGGTGCAGGTGCACAGACTCATGAGTGGGTTCTCTAAGACTCCATCAGAAAGGCAGGTAATGACTGCACCCAATGTTTGAACAGCACTTCCCAGTTTTCATTCACACTAGATCTCTGCTGCTACGTGGGCAAAGAGGTATATTTTCTATTCTAAATGTCTTTTCACAGCAGAAGAACTGTAACTCTCTGAGTCCTAGACTTCTTGATCCAATCCAGTGTTCTTTCCCGTTCACTAGATTGCCTCTCTGTACTGGAGAGCCCAGGGCCTGGATGAGAAGCTCTACCCTCAGTGAACCAGCAGGCTGTGCGTGGAGCTCATCTGGCAGAATCCTCTGCACTGAGCCCAGCATTCTTGTAGGCTAGGTGTGTTTGTATTAGAGGATGCACTAGCCAAAGGGATCATCTCAGCTCTGCAGAGTTTTGAAAAATGTAATTACTAGAGAAGAATGTTTTTTAGTAAAAAGGTTTTCTTAGCTCCGTTAAAAAGTTCTGTTGTGTAAAATCCTTTCTTAAACTATTCCTCTCCAGATGGTAAGTACCATGTTGAAGGAAAGCCAGCCTGGAATTCCATTCCAGGAAGCAAGGAGACATAACACAGTTCTCTATTTGCAAGGGAAGGTATTGCAGACTGACTGTGGCCTGGAAACCTCATCCCTTCCCATTGTGCTCGCATTACAGAGGATGCATAAACTTTCAATCTCCCCTGAGAACCAGGCCTGCAAACACTCACCTCCAATTCCAGGCTACTCTAGGTATTGGTTTGTGACTATTGTCATCATCATGTTGGTCATTTTAACATTTGTCGAGTAGATGCTGATGAACCCCAACCTGGTTTTGATTTGAATGCCGGCTGGGAAAGACACTGGAAATAAATAACTCAACATCAGTTTTAGGGAAAAACAAGTCTGAGGATGCCTGAAGATGGCTTCCACTAACTCAGTCTGGGTAGACTGAAATAATGAAGCCCCTTCCTGGCTTCTTCAGAAAGTTTTTATTAGTTTTTAACAAAGGTACATATACAAAAGACAGAAAGACAGAGTTGAAAGAATCTCAAGTTCCCTCCTGGAGGGAAGACTAGATAGAGAGAAAGGGGTGGAGGTGGGGGGCTGATAAACAGCCAGTGGTGTATGTAAATGGAGGGGGAAGGAGAAGCAAGTTCTGTTCCGGTAGGGGAAGTAAACCAGGTTTTTGAATTTAACTACATATTAGAAGAGTTTAATCTTTCTCATCTGTTGACTGTCAAATGCATGGGCCTAGTCCATCCCAACCAAGCCAACAGGCAGGTTGGGATTCTTTTCCTCTTGTGATTCTAAAGAATCCCCAGGAATTGCCCCCCTGCAGATGTTTTCCTTGGATACTCCAGAATTGAGGCAGGGCAGACCTCTGAGAAGTCAACTTATCTACCTCCCACAAACATTGGCAGATTTAGTCCCAAAAATGAGGGGGGTTTAACTTATATTTGTTGAGCATGTACAATCTGATAGATACTATTCTGAGCACTTGAAACACCAAATCTTCAAAACCACCCCAAAAAGTGCATATTATTATCCTCATATCACAAATGCAAAACTTGAGAGCAAAGAGATTAAGTGACTTGTCCAACATCACACAGCAGTGAGTAGTGGAGCTGTAGTTTGAACCAAGGTAGTCTAAGAAAAGCAAACTTTTAAAAAGTGGTTTCCACACACGTTTTATGATTACTCTTCCCTTTCTCCCTATACCAACAGAGGCATCTTTTCATCTTTTCCCAGTCTCTCTTTCCCAAGTGATTTTTACTTTGAAGCAGGATTCCTGCCCTCAAATAATACCTGAGTTAAGTCATAGTCTACAATCTTACTGGACCCTGAAATGGAAAGAGAGGTGCTGACTTGGCATTGAGGGTAGACCTGAGTCAGAGAAGATTAAAGGAGAGTTCTAATGACTTAGAAGGAACCAGAAATGTTCCACAGTGGCACATGAACCTGGAACAAGTTATAACAGAACAAGGACCTAGTAAGTGCTCCTAATGCTATTTTAAACTAAAGAATAACTCAAGATTTTAAAATATTCTGAGATCGATGTGTTACTACCTCTTAGCCTAGGAAAAAGGATGTAAGAACTTAGAAGAGTAGAATGTGGAAGACTAGAGCATCATCAATGAGATGGAGAAGATAATTTCAGTATGAAAATGGAATTTCTCTTTACTGGAGGGTAGCAGATTGTTCAGAAATTAGCAGCATTGTAAGTAGAATCAAAAGCTAGGACTGCTGAGTCATGTACCCATACAGAAGGCTGCGCTAATTTTCCCTAGCCACCCTCCTTAGAGAGGAGCAAGGATCTGATGTCTTCTGCCCAGAGAAATGAAAAAGGAAATATTCCCTGCATCAACATCCACCAACTTCAAGCTAAGAAATTCTTTAAGT
>CAUYTI010082109.1:0-11361 GCA_963575145.1 Galago senegalensis
AGACTCGCTTGAGCCCAGGAGTTGGAGGTTGCTGTGAGCTGAGATGCCATAGCACTCTACCCAGGGGGACAGCTTGAGGCTCTGTCTCAAAAAAAAAAAAAAAGAAAGAAGCCGGCAGCCCGGATACAAAGACAGCACCCACAATGGACAGAGAGGTGCTGGGGAAAGAGAGGCCAGCAGCCCTCGGTACAAAGACAGCACCCACAGTGGACAGAGAGGTGCTGGGGAGACAGAGGCCGGCAGCCCCTGATACAAAGACAGCACCCACAATGGACAGAGAGGTGCTGGGGAGAGAGAAGCCGGCAGCCCTCGGTACAAAGACAGCACCCACAATGGACAGAGAGGTGCTGGGGAGAGAGAGGCCGGCAGCCCTCGGTACAAAGACAGCACCCACAATGGACAGAGAGGTGCTGGGGAGAGAGAGGCCGGCAGACCTCAGTACAAAGACAGAACCCACAATGGACAGAGAGGTGCTGGGGATAGAGAGAGGCCGGCAGCCCTTGGTACAATGGCAGTGCCCACAATGGACAGAGAGGTGCTGGGTGGTGCCTGCTCCCCTGAGGGTTTTCTTTACAGATTCATTAGATCCCAACTGGCCTCCCATGTCCTATGAACAAAGGAGTAATGATTCTCTAATTGGGCATATGTATCTCTCTCCACGAGAACTCAGTAGGTTATCGCGCCACTGGGCCCTGGGGAAGAACTTCTGCAGACTGGAAGAGGCCGCCCAGTCAGCTCTACTGGCCTCCCCAGCTCATCTCCCACCCTCATCTGTGAGTTTAATTAGGGCTGGGTGTCCTTTCCCACAGTGCCTGCGGTTCAGAGCAGGTGCTGGGTGGCACCCTGCCTGGGATGGGACCCTGGCAGCAGCAGTCACTGCTTCTCTGGGCAGAGCAGCTGCCCACCCTCTGTGCTGGGATCCTTGTTGGCATGGGCAGAACTATAGAGCCCACCTGACAAGGTGGCTACAGCACAGTGCCGGCACATGGCAGACACAAGGCCACTGCCTGCTAAATTGGTGATTAGTTTGTTACCATTATTTCTATGTTGGATTTTTTGGAGAATTAGCCTAGCTCAGAGCAGAGGACTGGCCTGTCCAAGTGTGGCTGGATGCTGCCCTGCTCCCAGAAAATACTGGGGTGTTAGATCCTTCTTAAGCAGGGGTCCTCAAACTTTTTAAACAGGGGACCAGTTCACTGTCCCTCAGACCATTGGAGGGCCAGACTGCAGGCCCTGGGATGAGTCGGCTGCTAAGACGATAGGCAGATAAACGTCCTAGGCGGGCTGCATGCGGCCCGCGGGCCATAGTTTGAGGACGTCTGTTCTAAAGCAACATCCTTCAGGCACTGCAAAATAAAAGTTTACCCAGTCTTACAAAGAATGAACCCAAGACCCTTAGACACTCTCAGGATGTCGAATAAAGTTTGGTATGTTAAGGAAGTCGACCCCAGCTAGGGATTCCCCCACCCTCACTGATGAGCCCCTATGAACATCATTTTCAGTGATTTCAGGGACCTCAAGGAAATCTCTCTCTTTCATTGTCTGTCAATATTCAGGTTAAATCCTAGGTTCACTAAAAGAATGAAATATAGTAATAGAGGGGACTGACTACCCCAAAACCAAGTCAGCAGGGGCCGGGGTCATGGGAGCAGATCTCAGGTTTTCTGTCCCATTACTCCTAAACATCCTTTTTCCTTCCAATTTCGTTAACCTTCTGTTCCCCAAATGTCTTTTAACTGCTAGTAATGCAGAGGTAAAATCTGTTGTATCTGTTATGGTCTCCATTTTTTAATTTAAAAAGTTACTATTTTCCAAATGTGAACAGACGTCAAAAACATTTGCAGGAGACAATGGCTTCAATAAGAAAAAAACAAGTCTTCTTTCATAGAGGGACTACACAGGTGACAGCCAGGAGCTGGTTAGGGAGCATGCATCTGGGACATGAAAAGCCAGAGAGGCCTGTTCCCATCAAGCTGCGGCCAATTAATCAACTGCCCTCCTCTAATTGAGGGGCCTTCTACCTTAATCACAAGCCGGTGATCCTGCCAGATCCTTGAAACTGGGTCAGGGGAGAAATGGACTGGCAATTACTCTGTGTCTATGACCAGGAGGCTGCTGGGGACCCTTCTTGAGCTGCTTGTGCTCATCTCTCCCACACACCCCTGTTCACACCATCACACCTGTGAGGCCCAGGGACCATGTGCTCATCTCTCCCACATCCCTCTGTTCACACCATCACAGTTGTGAGGCCCAGGGACCATGTGCTCATCTCTCCCACAGCCCCCTGTTCACATCATCACACCTGTGAGGCCCAGGGACCATGTGCTCATCTCTCCCACATCCCTCTGTTCACACCATCATACCTGTGAGGCCCAGGGACCAAATGCTCATCTCTCCCACAGCCCCCTATTCACATCATCACACCTGTGAGGCCCAGGGACCATGTGCTCATCTCTCCCACATTCCTCTGTTCACACCATCACACCTGTGAGGCCCAGGGACCATGTGCTCATCTCTGCCACATCCCTCTGTTCACACCATCACACCTGTGAGGCCCAGGGACCATGTGCTCAACTCTCCCACAGCCCCCTGTTCACACCATCACACCTGTGAGGCCCAGGGACCATGTGCTCATCTCTCCCACACACCCCTGTTCACACCATCACACCTGTGAGGCCCAGGGACCATGTGCTCATCTCTCCCACATCCCTCTGTTCACACCATCACACCTGTGAGGCCCAGGGACCATGTGCTCATCTCTCCCACAGCCCCCTGTTCACACCATCACACCTGTGAGGCCCAGGGACCATGTGCTCATCTCTCCCACAGCTCCCTGTTCACATCATCATACCTGTCAGGCCCTGGGACCATGTGCTCTCCCAAGTACCCCCTACACATGGCAGCACCAGTGACATGCAATACAGCAGCACCTCAAAGTATGACTGGCAACCTGAACCCCACCAGGCTTGTTGAAACCAGACTACTGCTGGGCCCTACCTCAGGGTTTCTGATTCAGTATGTCTGGGAATCTGTGTTTCTAGCAAGTTCCCAACTGATGCCTAAGCTGCTGGTCTAAGGACTCCACTTTGAGAACCACCAGACTCTAAGTCCTCAAAACGTGCACATTTGCTACCATACATGCTGAGTGGTCAGTCACTCAGTACCAAGTTTACAAATTACGTTAAGATAGCTACTTCCTAACCCAGTGTCAAAGTGAACTTAATTTTCAAGATCTGTCACATCTTAACTGGTTCACCACAGCCTAGTTTCTTGTGTGGGACCAAGGCCACCCAAGCTAAGCTCTGGGTGAAACAACCTCTAGCGTAACAGCGTCCAAGCAGGTTCTGGGAGAAAGCCTGGTCTGGCTATTTCAGATGGTATCAGAGAGGCCGGAGGGACGGAGCAGTCCCTCCACATCCATTTACACTGTCAAGGCCCCACACAAGGTGCAAACCAAAGAAAAGCCAATTACAAGACCGGTGACCCAGAGAAGCCTGCTGCTCACAGGAAGGGTTCCAGGTGCACAGCCGGGGTCTCCTGCAAACAGCCTGGACTCTGGGCTTGTTGAACGAGGCAGGAGGAAGCAGGGCAGCAGCTAACAGCCTTGTAGCCGTTAGGCAGACACCTAGGCATCAGGAATAGGATGGAGACTCAGGCCAGAGCCACAGCCAGGATGGCCACATTAGAGCCCAGAGCATCAGCCACTCCCTATAAAACTGAACTGCCTCTGGGACCTGATGATGTGAACACAGGGAGAGTAGGGCCACTGCTGCCTGGGAAGCCCTCCTTCTCTACAGGCACTCAGGCATAAAGCTGCTTAAAGACCCTGGTGAGAAGAGACGTGTAGACGCGGGAACCCAGGGAAACCCAGGCCATCCCGCCCAGAAGTGATGCCATGAGTTACCTGCACAACTGTGAAGAGGTGATCTCACGCACACAGTGCGAGGATCGGGCCCTACCTCAGGGTCCAACCTCACACACACAGTGCATTTTGGTTGGTGTCAGGCTGAAAGGTGTCCCTTTCCTGACCACAGTAACTTGTGCTTTTTCTTAACTCTGGCTCTTCATCTTTGGACCTCAGAATCTAGATCTTTCTGTGTCCACAAGCAAGTTGTGTTTTTTACATGATTCTCACTTGGTAGATGATTCAGCAGATACCCTTGGGAAATCTAGACACAGTCCCATTACCCATTAAGGCCCCTATTAGTGTTTGTCTTTAAAGGTTCTTTTTTTATTTTATTTTTTTGAGATAAGATCTCACCCTTTTTCTTGGCTAGAGTGCTGTGGCATCATCATAGCTCAGAGCAACCTTAAACTCCTGGGCTCCAGCGAGCCTTCTGCCTCAGCCTCCTCAGTAGCTAGAACTATAGGTGTGCACTGCTACACCTGGCTAATTTTTTTGTTTTTATAGAGATGAGGGTCTCACTACATTGCCCAAGCTGGTCTCAAACACCTGACCTCAAGAGATCCTCCTACTGGGCTTCTTGAAATACTGGGATTACAGGTGTGAGCCACTGCACCAGCCTTGCATGCTACTTTTAATATAAAACGATTTTACCCCATGTTTAAAAATTAATACCTGTGATGCTCCAGTTTTCTCATGATGTGCCTGGCTCTAGAAGAGTCTGCTGGTGACAGATGCAGTCTCTGGGACAGGACCACCCCAGGAGTCCAGGCCCCCTTAGAAATACTGAACTATCTGCTTCTAACATAAACCAGTTATTTCATAAATGCAATTTATTTCTTCTGCTTGCTGAGAGGTCCTTTGCCCAGTGCCTCACAAGGTTAGTAATTCAATATATATTTTGAATAATGAATATTTTCATGTTTTAATACATCAAGATTATGAGATTTATCCTATATATGACTAGTATAATATCAGTATCAAAAACAGCACCTTTTATAAAGTTATTAAATAGGGGGTTAACAAGAATATTCTCACTTTTCTGGGGGCAAAGAGTTTATAATTTATAGCCAGCCCCTTTAGCTTTGTTAACCCGTCATGAGAAGGATCTTGTAAGACAATATTAGAGATTGGATGCTGGTGATCCCATTCTGTACATCACTGGGGGCTTTTTTTGCTAGTGATTTATTTTTAGCTTCCCTTGGATTGAGCCCAAACAAAGCCTTAAAGAGGCAGCAGCAACAACTTGGGTCATTATGAATGGTGAGTTATAGGACTCAGGTGACCAAACTCACTACCCCTGCTGATATGCAAGGCTGCTTGGTGAGATTCACCTTGAGCTCAGATTACCAATATGGGCTCCATGCCTTAGAAATTTATTTAAAGGTATTCCTCAAACAGAAACACACCTGACTGTTAACCCTGTTACTTAGTGAACAGCCAAAAACCTTCTGGCCTACAAGCCAGCACATGGCATCCAAGCTGCCCATTCTAACTTCCCTCCTTGTGACCCCCAGACCAGGAGCTCACTGTGGGAGAAAGGCCACAGTCACTGCCACTCAGTAGCTGCAAGCAGACAGCACACATGCTCCACCAACACCTTCAAGGATAGATCAGGGATGGAGGTCCCTCCTAGCCTCCCTCCCTCACACCTGAAAACAGGTGAGCTTTCTACAGAAGGAGTGTGGACGCTCGACGCCTGACACTGTAAGTGTCCTGTGCTGGCTTACAAGGCCTGATCTGAAGCTCCCTACACAGAACTCAGCCTGCCTTTTGTAAAGGGGAGAAATGGCCCACAGAGACAGAATGGCCAGACCGAGCATAGAGGGCAATTTCCTCTCCAAAGGAAAGGCCTGTCTTCTCCTGTCCCCAGCCCCAGGCTGTGTGTGCCATTATGGCCATGGCAGACTGACTATGGCAAAGTGACCCAGCCAGAACTCTAAAATGCCTGACACCCTCTTACCAGCTCCTTTCTGGCTTAGGGCATTGTCTCTTCAAAGATCTTTACTTGTGCCCCAATTAATGTGATGGGACAGTGGCCTCTGTCCAGCAGCCTGGAGTGACACAGCCAAAACATGTCCCTTAAGCACAGCCCAAAGCATTGATTCTCCAGTCCTATTATTTATGTTAATTATTTATTCTCCAGACTATTATTTATGTTTCTAAATTCAAAGGAAGCTTAAAAAAAATATCAGCAAATCATCAGCATCCAATTACTAATATGTTTTCTTTGTGAGAATCTTTCACAGCAGGGAATAGCGTGGGTAAGGGGCTGACTGTAAATTATAAACTCCTTGTTTACCCTACAGAGCAAGGAACCACACTGACAACACATCGGTAAATCCATTGTCAGGAACTTCACGTCTGCCCACTCTTAATCATTAAAGAGTACACGTATAAAAGCAGTCTTTAAAGAAAGAAGCTGCTGCGTGCAATAGTGATCACTGGAAAACCTACTTCAGGCAGCTCGCAGGCATCTGCTCTCACTAATCCTTCCACTACTTAGAAAGGATAAAGTTATTTTAATGTTCAATCTCTAAAGTTGTATCATTCTCAGTAACTATACTACAAAACTGCACTGTGGTAACTTCCACTTTACAAAGGGAACAAACTTACAGATTATAATTAGAAAGTGCTCTCTTGGAAAGTAGTTGGCAAAATGTTTTTACTTTCCAGACAGGCATTCGCCTTTCCTTGCGCATGTGTGAAGCTAGACCCATGTATGACATTATTAATATATAATCCACAATGCCATGTTATTAAAAAAGAAATGTACCTAGAAATCAGACCAAAATATAAGAATGGTGAGTAAACCATAATACCCTCACTGGAAAAACTTCATGTGTTCCAAATTTCTTTTAATACGATACACTTCTTAAGTTATAAAATTATGTGGGAAGAGCACACCTTGGCCAACTGCCCTGTAGCACAGAAAAAGAGACAGTGACTCTTATAGCTCAGTGTCCGGGGCATGGACCCCGGAAGGCAGGCCTAGGAAGCTGCCCCAGGAGACAGTGTCCTCGCATGTGCACCAGGCTAGGCAGCTGGCGACACCTGTGCCCTCATGCTGTGACAGGAGGACCCCCACTGAATAGCAACCTGATGCGTGGTGGCACCACCTGGGAAAGCAGTGTGGTCTTCCCCAGTCCAGGTGAAGGTGGAGTCTCCCCTGATCCAACCGTTCCAATCCTACATACATTTGCGGCCCTTGAACAACATCCCTTGAGTTCCTGTTCTCAACAGTACTTTTGAAAACTTAGGTACCTCTTCGCCCATTAAACTATTACCAAGAATTTTCATCATAAATAAATTAATAATAATTAATATAGAACAGTTGCAAGAGATTAGGCAATTTCAGGTAGAATCTAAGTACTGGTATTTTTTTTTCTTTTTTTTTATTGAATGTTAACTATGTACATTGATACTCTTCTGGGGTACAGTGTGGGGTTTTCACATGCATTCTGAAATACTTCCATCAAAGTGGTCAACACAGCCTCCATGTCATTTTCTCAGTTATTGCTTTAGAACGTTCACATTCTACTCTTAGAAAGATTCACCTGTACCCCTATAAGACAAACCTCAAAAGTGATCCCTCCAAACCCCCTCCCTCCTCCCATCCCTCAGTTCATTAATATACACACTTTATCATTTGATGTCTTGTGTGGAATTAATGTGGATTTGCACTAGAATAAAAGTGTATGAATGTAAGTGTGAAAAACTATAGCATCTAAAATAAATGAAATAATAAGTGAATGATGTAATAAAATAAATGAGACTTTTGTGCTTTGTATCATGATAGCAAAGAGGGGATTATAGAAAGCAAGCTGTCATTTTCAATCCAGACGACATTCACATTAGGGGAATGTACCGTCAGTTTACATAATGATGGTTTTGCATACAGGTACATCTTTCAGGAGTGAGAAGTGTATCCTGCTATTAGGAATAGTTTCCTGGTAGGGAATAAGCAACTAGCAGAGGTAATGATCAATCTGCTGCCACTTTGCACAGTTTTTCAACTAGTCCCTGGGCAAGATGTGAGTCAAGCAGGTGAGGTGGTATATGAGAATATCTCCTTCTTGCATATTTGCTGGGACAAAAGAAGAAATCAGTTCTTAGTAACACTTCTTTGCTCAGTCTGACATTCACACCTTTGCTCACGGTTTTTCCTCACTTTAGTATCTTCAGTAGCATAACCACGTCTCTTTGTCTACATGCTGTATCTTGCTCTGTTGAAAGATTACTCTCAAACGCTACCTTTGCTCTGAATGCTTACCCAAGTCACTTTTCTCCTCTGACCTATCATACTGATGTTTTCTCCTTAGAAACCCATAGAACTTCAGTCACTATTGTAATGTAGAATTTAAATGACAAATTGCATTTAGATCCCCATGGGTTGGTAGGATACTTGAGGGTATTACTGCATCTTCGTTAAAACTACATTTTAACTATCCTCAGAATATAATATGATATCTGACAGAGTACAGAGGGCTTAAGAAATGGTTATGTGATATTTTCATCTCCTCTCCTCAGGGTTTCATAACCACAAAGATGCTGGTAGATGCTTTCCTGGGTAGAGGTGACATACTTATCTAACTTTATTTTCACCCAGAAGGAACATATGGGGACATCGTATTTAAGTTAACATTAAGCAGTGACTCACCTACATGAATGAAGTTTAGTTATGCTTGGGAATCTCAATAGTAGTGCTGCCTCTGGCAGTACTAATTGGAAGAGGAAGTGATTATTTATTTCATGCTCTGTAATTTTTATCGAGGCATTATTCCCTTTGCGGACAAGACTCGGGCTGGATGCTCAATGTTGTACCTTTTTAATTTTTTTCTGTGATAAACTTTGCAAGAAAACTAACTGAAAGATGAACCTGACTGAATTTATGAAAAATTCTACTTGTCCTTATCAATATTATTTTAGTCTTAGAAGCTCTAGTTACAAACAAATAAGGATTCGGTATTCCTTTTAGTAGTGGAGGTATATTTAACTCCTGGTCTATTTCTCAGCACTCTGAATCTGTTATTTTAAAGATGAATTTATAATCTAGAAAGGCTTATGATTTTATAACCATCAAAGCTTCATTCTGGAAAGAAACTTGCAGAATTTTTAGCCCATGCATGATTATAGAATAGGATTTCCTGTTGCTTTAGTATCCAGGCAAATGCCATCCATCCTCTAGAAAGCAAGACAGTCTGGCACTTTTTGGTGATGGATATTTAATTACCCTGAAGGCTATTTATTGATGTAATATATTCTTATATATTAATTATAATACAATCTGACATAATATATTCCTCATGTTATAATTTATTTTATCTGTCTCCCACATATCACAGCTACTGAGAAATCCAACATCAGTAATCTCTTTTTTCTTTTTTGCAGTTTTTTTTTTTTGGCTGGGGCAGGGTTTGAACCCACCACCTCCAGTATATGGGTCCAGTGCCCTACTTCTTGAGCCATAGGCACCGCCCCCTAGTAATCTCTTTTTTCTTCTTTTGACAAGACACAAGAGCTCTGAGCTAAAATGTGTAAGAAACTTGAGGAGCAGCCCTTGTTAGTACATCTGTGCAGCTCCAGAACTCATTGTCTGCATGCCCCACATGGCTGCGTTTCATATCGCTTCCTTTTGAACTAAATTTAGGCTGCCATGGCACCCCAAACGCCAATTAGCTAATCCTCTGGCATTCACATAGTCTCCTCACCAGAAATTTAGCACCTTAAAGATAAAATTTAGCACCTCAATTATGGAAGTAGAAGGAACGAGCTCTTAAAACCAGCTTGAGAAAAGGTAACAGAGTTATCTAAAATGTGGAGTTATTTTTGCCTCCTTGAGATTAAATACTAATTCTTTCCTCTGCCTTTCCCAATGAGCCTATAGGCTCGAGAAAATATACCATTGGCCTAATTTTTCAGTGACGATAATGATAGAGCTCTTTCATAGACTGAATCGTTGTTTACCTTTCTCTGAGTTTTAATCCTTGTTCTTACTCAGTTTATTGAAGCCACACCATCATAATAAATATGTATAAAACAGTAATAGGCACCATTATACTGACAGATACTTGTTAAAATATTATTTTTTAGGCCCTTTATTGTAAACTCTTCTTCTAAGCGTTCTTTAAACATGTCAACCTGTGTACTTATCCTTGGAAGAAGTTACAACCTAGATAGTTTAAACGATCTTTATTCAACTAAGAAATGACCAGCCTGAGTAAAGATTCTAACTCAATTTTAACTGCAAAACTCATTTTTATTAAGGAATACGTACCACTGCCTGACAAAGGTCTCCTGTGCTGTTTGGAGAAGGATTTTTGCAGACACAAGGCCAGCAGGTCCGAGGAGTCATGAGTAGACAAAGCATTGTTGTGCTCTCTCCTGGTAGGGGCTGAAAAAGTGTTTTTCCTCTTTCTTTAAAAACCTAACTCAATTGAAACTTTTGTGTTTAGATTGCACCGTCTGTTTCTTTCTTGGGTTCTGAACCCTACCTTCTCTCACTGCATCTCCTTAACCATATGCTCCTCATCCAACCTCTTCTGTCCTCCAGGAGAAACTCACGTTCCTCTGACCCATGTCTTTGTAGTTACTCAGATCTCTTATCATGTCCTCACTCACTTCACAACTTACTCTAGATCTTATAGCTCTTAGTTTGCAGATCAGCTCCTATAATCTTTTTCCCCTGGGTTCTCATTCAGATTCATCAGATTTCATCTCTTTCTCTGGGTAAACTCAACTGAATAACTAAATAAATAGTGACAGAGAAATTTACTAAGATCTACAGACTTCACAGTACTTGTAATATTGCAAGACAATTCTCCGGCACTTTCTCCTTCTCTGTGGGCTGGTTTGATTTACAGTTTCTGATGAAAATAGAGGCAGTCAATGGAGATGCAGATATATGTTTAATCCCCAAAGCAAAAAATATTCTTCTATCTTTGTTTTGTACTCCTTTCTACCTGTGTAACAGAAGTATCCCATTGAAGGTTGTGCTACGTATCTTTTTTTTTTTATTAAATCATAACTGTGTACATTAATGCAATCACAGGGTACAGTGTGGTGTTTTCATATACAATTTGAAATACTCTCATCAAACTGGTTAATGTAGACTTCGTGTCATTTTCTTAGTTATTAAGACATTGATACTCTGCTTTTAGAAAGCTTCACTTGTACCTTTATAAGATAAACCATAGAGGTGACCCCACCAATCACCGTCCCTGCACCCATCCACCCCCTTCCTTCCCCTCTCTCTCCTCCTCCCCATATTCTAAGGCTATAATTAGGTTATATCTTTCCTATAAAAGCTATTAATTAGTTTCAAAATAGGGCTGTGTACACTGGATACTTTTTCTTCCATTCTTGAGATACTTTACTAGGAAGTATCTAGTAGCCATCCATCTAGCTGGATGGAGTAACAGCTCCATCCATGTAAAGATAAAGGAGGTAAAGTCTCC
>CAUYTI010082111.1:0-19273 GCA_963575145.1 Galago senegalensis
AAGCCACCTTTCACAAACTTTGTGATATGGTTTTATCTTGTAAGATTCTGACACATTGGACCATTACATTCTGACAGTGTTTAGCCTGTGGAAGTGTGTGGTTGTTTTTTAGTTGAAGTATTTTTCCACATTTCCTCTTAAGAGCTTGTCGTCACTTGGTAGACCTGAATCTGTCTGTTGTCTTGTAGTCTCTCTGCTGCTGTAACAATATTTCAGGTTTGGTTTCAGTACCTCCAGACGCTCTTATAGACTATAGCACCATTCCTTTTAGCACTCTCAATCATGGGAGACAGCAACTTTTCTCTGGAAAGGCCCAGCAAACAAGAAGGATTAACATTGGTGTCACTCATTTTGTTTTGAGGACAAAGCTGGGATTTGGAAGTTTACTTCCATTTTCACCATGCTCTATTAGGATGGGGTGAAGTGTGTGGTGGGTAAAGATGACAAACTTCTTTCTGTTCTATTTGTCTCTTTTTGTTATTATTAATATTTACTAGGTTTTTCTTTCTTATATTATGTTTGCACACACACAAATTTATTTATCTGCCTATTTATTTATTTTTTGGAACTAAGTTTCTGTCTCCCTGGGTGCAGTGCTGTGTTGTCATAGCTCGTAGCATCCTCAATATTCTGGGCTCAACAGATCTTCTTGCCTCGGTATCATGAATTGCTAGGAGTACAGGTATGCCTGACTGCTGTTCGTGATAGAAATGGGGTCCACTTTCCTCAGCTTGATCTTGAACACCTGTGCTTTGTGATCCATTCACCTGAGTCTCCCAGAGTTCTAGGATTACAAACATGAGCCAGTCCACCCAGGCTGTATGTTGTCTCTATGACTTCTCACTTGCTGTGCTGCAAATTCCCATCTGGTTCTTAGAATTCCCCCCAAATGCAGTGTATACGTGCAATATTTATTTACCTTTAAGATAATTAGTGCCTATGTACTTTATTATACCATCTTCCTAATGTTCTTGGCATGATTTTTGTAGATAAAATGTGTAATGTAGGGTGGCACCAGTGGCTGAGGGGTAGGGCGCCGGCCTCATATACCCAGCGTGGTGGGTTCAAATCTGGCCCTGGCCAAACTACAACAAAAAATAGCCAGGTGGTGTGGCAGGCACCTTTCGTCCCAGCTATACGGGAGACTGAGGCAAGAGAATTGCATAAGCCCAGAAGTTGGAAGTTGCTTTGAGCTGTGATGCCACACACTCTACCAAGGGCAACAAAAAAAGTGTAATGTATATTTACTCAATTCTGGAAAAAAAAAATTAGTGGCTAAAATTGCTCTTGTTTAAATTTCTTTCAGCTATATCTAACCATCCTGACCAAGACCATTTGCAAAATATTGACACAAATATTTTACTCACAGAGATAATCCTGAGAAGATATCGAAGCTATGCCTCTGACAACTTAAGCTTACCAAAAGACTGGGCAAGTGTGTCTGAGTGTAAGCAGCAGAAAGTATGTGACAGTGCATTTGACCACTGTTTAAGGGCTACCCATACCCAAATCATCCAATGTAGTAAATATTTGAAACTCTTCACACAATTGTCAAATCTAAGTAGACATAAGATGATATGTAACGTAGGGAAAACTTTTCCCTGTATAAAGAATGGGAAAGCCTCTAACCCATCCTCAGATGTTACTAAACATAAGATAATTCATATTGAAGAAAAAGGGTACAAATGTAGCAACATCTTTGAATCTGACTCAATCCTGTCTAAGGATGAGAGACATCAAAATGGAGAGAAACTCTACAAGTGTGAAAATGATGCCAAATGTCTTAACCTCACATCAAAATACTGTAACCATAAGAATATTGATAGTGGAAGAAAACCCTACAACTATGAAGACTGTGACAAACTTACCAAGCAGTACTCACAGCTTTCTAGACATAAAAGAATTCAATCTGGAGAGAAACCCTACAGATGTCAAGAATGTGGAAAAGCCTTCCACTGCTCCTCACACCTTTATCAACACCAAAGAATTCATTCTGGAGAGAAACCCTACAGATGTCAACAATGTGGCAAAGCCTTTAATCAGTACTCAAACCTTTCTAGACATCAAAGAATTCATTCTGGAGAGAAACCCTACAAATGTCAACAATGTGGCAAAGCCTTTAACCGGTACTCAAGCCTTTCTGAACATCAAACAGTTCATTCTGGAGAGAAACCCTACAAATGTCAACAATGTGGCAAAGCCTTTAATTATAATTCATCCCTTTCTATACATAAAAGAATTCATTCTGAAGAGAAGCCCTACAAATGTCAACAATGTGGCAAAGCCTTTCGCCAAGCCTCACACCTTTCTGAACATCTAAGAATTCATTCTGGAGAGAAACCCTACCAATGTCAACAATGTGGCAAAGCCTTTAAACGGTACTCAAACATTTTTGAACATAAAAGAATTCATTCTGGAGAGAAACCCTACAAATGTCAACAATGTGGTAGAGCCTTTACTATTAGTTCATCCCTAACTAAGCATCAAAGAATTCATTCTGGAGAGAAGCCCTACAAATGTCAACAATGTGGCAGAGCCTTTACTCTTAGTTCATCCCTAACTAAACATCAAAGAATTCATTCTGGAGAGAAACCCTACAATTGTCAACAATGTGACAAAGCCTTCCACTGCTCCTCATACCTTTCTTGACACCAAAGAATTCATTCTGGAGAGAAACCCTATAAATGTCAACAATGTGACAAAGCCTTTAATTGTTACTCACACCTTTCTGAACATCAAAGAATTCATTCTGGAGAGAAATCCTACAAATGTCAACAATATGACAAAGCCTTCCGCTGCTCCTCATACCTTTCTAAACACCAAAGAATTCATTCTGGAAAAAAACTCTACAGATGTCAACAATGTGGCAAAGCCTTTAACTGGCACTCAAACCTTTCTAGACATCAAAAAATTCATTCTGGAGAGAAACCTATCTATGTTAAGAATGTGTCAATGCCTTTCACCAGTACTTGTTCCTTTTTTCAACATCAAAGGTTTTCTTCTTGAGAGAAACCTTACAAATGCTAACAATGTGGCAAATCCTTTCTCTAGTACTCAAACCTTTTTGTACATCAAGTAATTCATTCTTGAGACAAACCCTACAGATGCTAGGAAAGTGGCAAAGCCTTTAACCCACACCCAGGCCTTTCTGTACATCAAAGAATTCATTCTGGAAAGAAACCCTACAAATGTTAACAATGTGGCAAAGCCTTTAATCAGCATATGAAGCATACTGTAAATAAAAGAATTCACTCTGGAAAGAAACCTAAATATGAACAGGTGGCAAACCCTTTATCTCACTTTCAAATATCCCTGTACATAACATTAAACATACAGGACAGAAATCCTCAAAATATGA
This sequence comes from Galago senegalensis, assembly GCA_963575145.1. Lineage (NCBI taxonomy): Eukaryota > Metazoa > Chordata > Mammalia > Primates > Galagidae > Galago > Galago senegalensis. Next base: position 3,359 of record CAUYTI010082111.1, read on the forward strand.
AGAATGTTGTAGTACCTTTACCTGGTGATAACTTTCTAAGCAAAAAAGAATTCACACTAGTGAGAAATCCCAAATGTGAACAGTGTAGCAATTCCTGCAACTGAACACAAACCTTTCCTACACATAACAATATTCACAGTGGAGAGAAATCCTACAGACGTGAATAATGTGACAAATGTTTTTACTGGTCTTTAGCTCTTAGTAAACATAAGAGAAATCATCCCAGAGAAATAATGTGACAATATGAAGATGTGGCAAACACAAAACCAATAGTCACAGTGTTCTGTACAGAATAGAATTCATGTTGAAGAGAAACTCTACAAATGTGGAGAACTTTATAAATTCTTAACTTGTGCTCAAACCATTGTGTAAATGAAAAGTTTATAACAGAAAAATGCCCGAAGAATGGTTTGAATCCCATAAGCAGGATTCAGTACATTTCCCACATTTCAGTATATTAACAGAATTCATAGAGCAGTTGTATATATGTGAAGAAGGTGACAATGTCTTTAAATATTTCTCATGCTTTTCTAATCACAAGTCATATAAATGAAATACTCTACAAATGTCAATCACGTCTCAAGGACTTAACGTTGTTTTTCCTGTTAGGTAGGGCTGAGGAGAAATGGGGCAGATGATACTAGGAGATCCTAGTATCATAAGAAGATCAAAATGAGCAGAGGGCATTTCCCTGGAAGACAAGCCAGCATTTCAAGAAGAATTCCAAAAACTGAACTGATGTTTGCTCTACAAAAAGGAGTCTCAGGCTCATATGTAGCTCAAGTGGGTAGGCCACCAGCCACATACACTGAAAGTGGCGGGTTCAAATCCAGCTGGGGCCCACCCAACAACTATAACCACTACCACCAAAAAAATATATGTATGTATAGCTGGGCGTTGTCGTGGGCGCCTGTAGTCCTACCTACTTATGAGGCTGAGACAAGAGAATTGCTTAATCTCAAGAGTTACAGGTTGCTATGAGCTGTAATGCCAGTGCACTCTACCCAGGATGACAGCTTAAATGTTTGTCTCAAAAAAAACCCAAACAAACAAACAAAAAAAAAAAACCGAGTCTCAGAGGTTGAGAGGACACAATATGGAGATACAGCCAAGGCTACAAAAGGATGTTTGGAGCATGGGTTTAAGTAATGTGACTGTAAGCTCAACTGGCCTATTTTTATTAACATAGTACAATTTCTACCAGTGCTAACACTATACAAATACAGTGATAACTTCTAGAAATTGTCTTACGTGCTTTCCAACTGCCCTACCCCATTTCGGTGAAGTCTTAACTTTAGTTTAGAGACCTAAATTCTTTAAATTTACAGGCCTCCTTTCTCAGGCCTGTAGAAAGAAATGACTTAACTAGAATAAAATTTTCTTTAAAAAGCAAAAAATTGAAGCAAGAAGAAACAAGTATGTAGGGGAGAGATGTGAAAAAAAATTGAATATGAAGAAACATGGGTGTTGGGGAACATTAAGAGGAGAGAGAATAATTTTGTGTAGGATAAAACCTACTATAACAATATTTGTCCTAAAGTAAGTCATGGTTTAAGAAGAAAAATTTGGGGCAAACATAGAGCTTCAATATGTTGAAAGTAGTCCATGTAAGGCGTAGTATTTGCAAAGATGAATTTATAAACATTTTGCACCTGAACAAGTTGGCATGACTGAAAAGGCAATCTCTAGTTAAAACAACAAAGTCCTCTTTTTGATTTCAGAATTTCTTAAAAATCTTATACAGATTACTTGTATATTTTTTGAAACTGATAAATTATATCAAGTATTCCATGTCAATCTGCCACTATAGAGTTATATTTAAAGAAAAAACAAACAGCTCTGTATTTTCTTCTGCCTTCCTGAAGCTGCATCTGCTTAGTTTTAGGTGTTGAGATCAATATTATTAAACTATTATCAATACTCAAGTTCATCAGTTATTCTCTTGAAACTGAAGTAAAGAAAAAAAGGACCCAACTTTGTCTTTTAAAACACTGGCCTCTGCTCAGTGCCTATAGGGCAGTGTTTAGGGTGCCGGCCACATACACCAAAGGTGGTGGGTCCGAACCCAGCCCAGGGCAGTGAAAACAACAATGACAACTACAACAAAAAATAGCCGAGTATTCTGGTGGGAGCCTGTAGTCCCAGCTACTTGGGAGGCTGAGGCAAGAGAATGGCTTAAGCCCAAGAGTTTGAGGTTGCTGTGAGCTGTGATGCCAGGACATCTACTGAGGGTGACATAGTGAGACTTTGTCTCAAAAAAACAAACATGGCCTCTTTTCCTCAGCTGCCTGACATTTTCCCTCCTTCCTCTGGGTCTTTAATTCACTTCTCACACCTCTTGGCTTTTTGTGGCTGAGTTAAGGTGACAGAACATGTATGGGTAACTTCTGCCACACTTCATCAACAACATATGTTTTTTTTTCATAAGTGTGGACTGTGGCCACGTTGGACTATTTCTCATTGTGGGACAAAATGGGCACTCCATGCTTTTCTTTCTATCCCCATTCTGAGTTGTGACATTCTCAGTCAAAAGAGGTGTTTACACTTGAGTTTTCACCTGCTGCATCAGTGGTGTGATCTTTTATATACCTATGGCCTTCCCCTGCTTTGGGGTTTAAGAAAGTTGTAGTTAGCCACTCCTCAAGTAAAGGCAAATAAACCTCTTCACAGAGAGGAAAAGTATCCAGGAAGACACTCCAGACTCCTCTCAAAATGAATCAATAGGAAGCTCTTTCACTGTGCTAACTGGTTACCAATCAGGGCAGACAGGGAGGTCATCTGAGCAAGAGGACTTGGTAAGACAAAGGCTAACATGAGGTACCCAACATATAAGCATGGAACCTAGGAATTTGTGGCACAAGGTGAGTACATGCTAAGGGATGAAACCTGGCACTAGAATCTCACCTTGTAATGCTAGGTGGGAAAATTCAGATCCCAGAGAACTCTGGCCACCTGAGATGTGCACAGCTTTTTACTTAGTCTATGACAATGATACTTTTCTGGACAGCAACAATTTGGCCCAATGTCTGTAGAAATGCCCAGTCCAATGGGTAGTTGGCACTCTCTCCTTTCCCTACAGAAAGCTATAGGCCAAGACTTCCTAATAAATGCTATGGCTACATATTTCATTTTAATACTCCACTCTCCTATTATGGAACAACTGGTTCTCTAGTGGGAGTAACAGGACAGCTGGAATACAAATGCTTTCCTAAACCTCTTACATGCTGGATTGGGAAAAAGAGATGACTCACTGGTTCCTTTAGATGCCTGATTTCCTCATTCTCTTACTGGGGAGAGATATGTCTGAATTATATACTCAGATTACCTTTCTCCAGAAAACAATAGCCTTCCAATCAAGGTACTACAAGAACATGCCTGGTAGGTGTTACATCAGCATGAGTTATTCCATGTCCAACATGAGGACAATAACCACTATAACCACTGTGCTATGGGCAGTGTGCCATTTTTTCTTTTTCTTTTTTTTTCAATCTTTTTTCCCTCCTTGCTCTTCAGTCCTCTCATCCTTTTGGTCCTGTACCAATAGTACTCATTGAAACTTTAGGCCAGACGCATGGTAACTTAAAGAGCATGAGGAAGTGAAAGGAAAATTAAGGCAAGGAAACAGATAAAAGAAAGTACTCATGGGGAAGAATTAGCAGAAAAACCTTGGCAACATGAAAAACCAGTCCAGAGCACGCACACACACCCCACAGGGACCATAAGGTCGCTATTACATCGGATTTCGCCTGTGAAGAAATATTAAATACGACAGAAGGGGAACTTAAAAGCAGATGATGAGAGGTAGTGCCTATGGCTCAAAGGAGTAGGACGCAAGCCCCATATGTCAGAGGTGGTAGGTTCAAAGTCAACCCTGGCCAGAAACTGCAAAAAAAAAAAAAAAAAAAAAAAAGCACATGATGAATACAATGAAGGAAATTGCTGATAAAGTAGAAAATAACCAAAAGGAAATCCAAAACAGACTCAAATAAGACATGAATGATATGAAGAATATAGAAAGGATATAGCAGAGCTGAATGAATTGAAGCAGTCAGTTAGAGAACTTAAAGATGCAATAGAAAGTATCAACAATAGATTAGACCATCCAGAAGAAAGAATCTAGGAGGTAGAGGACAAAGCTCTTGAGATAACTCAGATAATGAGGCAGAAAAGAAGACAGAGAAAGCAAAGTGTTCACTGACAGAATTATGGGACTTTATGAAACGTTCAAATATAAGAGTTATAGGTATCCATAAGAGCTGCTAGGAGTAAGCGCCAATGAAGTTACAGGGGCAAATCCATCAGCGTCACTACAGACTTCTCTAATGAACCTTTTCAAGCCAAAAGGTAATGGTCATCTACCTTTAATCTACTTAAACAGAACAATTTCCAGCCCAGAATTCTATATACTGCTAAGCTAAGCATTAACATTGATGGAGAAGTCAAATCTTTTACTGATATGCAAACATTCAGGAAATTTCCTACAAGACCACCTCTATAAGAAATACTGCAACCTATTGTACACACTGACCATCACAATGGGCCAATAGCAAAGTGAGCACTCAGGAATTAACAGACAGAACCTAATTTACATAATGATGTAAAAGATTAAGCAATGGACTTTCACAAGATAAGATGAATAGAACACTACCACACTTATCAATTATCTCAATAAATGTTAATAGCTTGAATTCCCACTGAAGAGGGCTAGACTGGCTGATTGGATTAAGAAAAAACAAGCCGTCAATTGCTATCTGAGGAAACGCACCCAGCCTGAAAAGCCTAATTAAAAGTTGGAGTTAAGTGTTGGAAGACAATTTTTCAGGCAAATGGAATTCAGAAGAAAAGAGAGATTGCAATCTTATTTTCAGATACATGTGGATTTAAGATTTAAAGCAACTAATGGGAGAAAAGACAAAGATGGTCACCTTATATTGGTCAAGGGAAAAAAAGGACAAGAAGACATTTCAATTCTGAATATTTATGCACCCAAGTTAAATACTTTCATATTCTTGAAACAGACTGTAACTAGTCTGAACAATATGATATCCTATAACATGAAAATAATAGGGGACTTTAACACTCCTCTTACAGAGCTGGACAGATCCTCTAAATCAGTGGTTCTCAACCATCCTAATGCCACAACCCTTTAATACAGATTGTCATGTTGTGATGACCCCAACCATAAAATTATTTTTGTTGCTACTTCATAACTATAATTTTGCTACTGTTAGGAATCAATGTAAATATCTGATATGCAGGATGACTTAGGCAACCCCTATGAAAGGGTCGTTTGTCCCCCAAAAGAGTTGTGACCCACAGGTTGAGAACCACTGCAAATAGAAATTAAACAAAGATAGACCAGACTTAAATGAGATTCTAGAACTGTGGTTGATAGGCATATATAGAACACTCCATCCCAAAGCTAAAGAACATACATTCTTTTCATCAGCCCATAGAATATTCTCCAAAATTGTTCATATCCTAGGATACAAAACAAACCTCAACAGAATCAAAAGAATTCAAATTTTACCTTTTATGTTCTCAGACCACAAGGCAGTAAAGGTGGAACTCACCTCCAACAAAAACATTCGACCCCACTCAAAGACATGGAAATTAAAAAACCTTATGCTGAATGAGAGTTGGCTATAGGAAGAAATAAAAGCAAATCATTAACTTCCTTGAGCATAACAACAATGAAGACACAAGGTACCAAATCCTCTGGGATACAGCAAAAGCATCCCTGGGAGGAAAATTTATTGCTTTTGTTGCCTACATCCAAAAAAGAGATGGAGAGCGCATCAGTAAACTCACAAGCTGTCTTATGGAAGTAAAAAAGAACAATCTAAACCTAAACCTAGCAGAAGAAAAAAAATATCCAAAATTAAGTCAGAGATTAATGAAATTGAAAACAAAAGAATCATCCAGAAAATTAGTAAAACAAGGAGTTGGGTTTTTGGAAAAATAAATAAAGTAGATAAACCTTTGGCCAGACAAACTAGGAATAGAAAAATAAAATCTCTAGTAACCTAAATCAGAAATGATAAAGGGGAAATACGAACAGATGCCACTGAGATACAAGAGATTATCTCTGGATACTGCCAGAAACTATATTCCCAGAAATTTGATCATGTGAAGGAAATGTATCAATATCTGGAATCACACCCTCCCTAGACTTAGCCAGGAAAAATTAAATCTTCTGATCAGACCAATTTTAAGCACTGAGATCAAAGACACAATAAGAAATCTCCCAAAAAAAAATGCCCTGGTCTGAATGGCTTCACACCATAATTTTATCAAATCTTCAAAGAAGAGCTTATTCCCATACTGCAGAAATTATTCCAAAAAATTGATGAGGAAGGAATCTTCCCCAACCCATTCTATCCAGCAAACATCACCCTGATACCAAAACCAGGAAAAGGCCAACTATAAAGGAGAACTTCAGACCAATTTCACTCATAAATATAGGTGCAAAAATTCTCAACAAAATCCTAGGCAATAGACTACAACTTATCATCAAAAAACTCATACATCATGATCAAGTAGGTTTCATCCTAGGGGTGCAAGGCTGGTTTAACATACTCAAGTCCATAAACGATATTCACCGTATCAACAGAAGCAAAAGCAAAGACCATATGATCCTCTCAATAGATGCAGAAAAAGCTGCTCGATAAAAGCCAGCATCCTTTTCTAATTAGAACACTGAAGAGTATAGGCATAGGTGGTGCACTTCTTACGCTGATCAATACTGTCTATGACAAACCCACAGCTAATATTTTACTGAATAGAGTAAAACTAAAAGCTTTTCCACTTAGAATTGGAACCAGAAAAGGTTGTCCTCTATCGCCATAACTATTAAACATAGTGCTGGAAGTTCTAGCCAATAAAATCAGGCAAGAGAAGGAAATATAGGAAGCAGAGATCAAACTCTCCCTCTTTGCTGATGGTATGATCTTATACCTAGAGAACCCAAAAGACTCAACCACAAGACTCCTGAAAGTCATCAAAAAATACAGTAATGTCTCACAATATAAACTCCATGTCCACAAGTCAGTTGCCTTTGTATATGCCGTTAACAGCCAAGATGAGAGGCTAATCTAATTAAGGACACAATACCCTTCACCATAGCTTCAAAGAAAATGAAATACCTAAAAATATACCTAAGAAAATAAGTGAAGGACCTATATAAAGAAAATTATGAAACCCTAAGAAAGGAAATAGCAGAGGATACTAACAAATGGAAGACCCTGCCATGAACATCAATATTGTTAAAATGTCTATACTTTGGCGGTGCCTGTGGTTCAGTGGGTAAGGTGCTGGCCCCATAGACAAAGGGTGGTGGGTTTGAAACCAGCCCCAGCCCAACTGCAACAAAAAAATAGTTGGAAATTGTTCCGGGTGCCTGTAGTCCCAGCTACACAGGAGGCTGAGGCAAGAGAATCACCTAAGCCCAAGAATTGGAGTTTGCTGTGAGCTGTGACACCATGACACTCTACTGAGGGTGATAAAGTGAGACTCTGACTCAAAAAAAAAAAAAAATGTCTATACTTCCCAAAGCAATCTACCAATTCAATGCCATCACTATTAAAATACCAACATTATACTTTGAAGACGTCAAAAAAAGAATCCTTTGGTTTGTATGGAACCAGAAAAAGCCTCATATTGCTAAGATAGTTCTTAACAATAAAAACAAAGCTGGGGTCATCAGCCTACCAGATTTTAGGCTGTACTACAAAGCCATAGTGGTCAAAACGGCATGGCACAGAAATAGAGACATGGATATTTGGAATTGAATAGAAAACCAGGAAATGAAACTAACATCTTATAGCCACCTAATCTTCCATAAACCAAACAAGAACATACATTGGGGGAATGAATCTCTATTCAATAAATGGTAGAACTGGGAGAACTGGATATCCATATGTAAAAGACTGAAACTTGACCTGCACCTTTCTCCACTCACTAAAATTGATTCAAGATGGATAAAAGACTTAAGGTATGAAATGATAAAAATTCTCAAAAAAAGCATAGGAAAAACACTGGAAGATATTGGGGAAAGACTAACACTGGGGAAAGACTTTATGAAGAAGGTTTCCATGGCAACTGTAACAACAAAAATAAACAAGTGGGACTTAATTAAACTGAAAAGCTTCTATACAGCTAAGGCGACAACAACCAAAGCAAATAGACAACCTATGCACTGGGAAAGGATATTTGCATATTTTGAATCAGACAAAAACTTGATAACTAGTATTTATAGAGAACTCAAATGAATCCACATGAAAAAACCAACCATCTCATATATCAATGGGCAAGAGACATGAATAGAACCTTCTCTAAAGAAGACAGAAGAGGCTCGGTACCTATAGCTCAACCAGCTAAGGCGCCAGCCACGTACACCTAAGGTGGCGGGTTCAAATTCCCAGCCTGGACCCACCAAACAACAATGATGGCTGCAACCAAAAAATAGCTGGGCATTGTGGCGGGGGCCTGTGGTCCCAGCTACTTGGGAGGCGGAGGCAAGAGACTTGCTTGAGCCCAGGAGTTGGAGGTTGCCATGAGCTGTAATGCCACTACACTCTACCCAGGGGGACAGCTTGAGGCTCTGTCTCAAAAAAAAAACAAAAAAACAACTTTCCAACCCCCTAGGCTAGGGGCCTTTCTTGGTATGTTTGCCAAGAGAGGGTCCAACTCGAGTTTGCCAAATAAAGTTTGCCTCTTGCTTTTACATCGGAGTGTGTCTCGGTTCCTCCCTTCGTGGGCTCAGGGACTCAGGGAAATTCTGGGTACAACATATGGTGCATTGGCCGGGAATCTCTCCCTAGTCTCCACCGCGAACCTGTCCCGATACTCCTCTAGAGGTGAGTTTTGGTGTGTGTGTGTTGGCCAGTCGTGTGTGTGGTTTTTCATTTTGGCTTGTTCCTGTATTAGTTTGTTTTGTTTTGGCTTGTATCTGTACTGGTTGATGATCATCTCTGGGTAACAGGTAGGGGACAATGAGCTAGGTCAGACATGGTCATGGACGCTCGTCCCCGGGTAGGGTTTTGAGACATCAGCTCTACCTCTGGTTTTGGTTTCTGGTTCTTGGGTTAGTCAGGTCCAGTCGCACACCGATGGAAAGGGGCGGTCTGGTGGAGGTGGCTTGCTGGAGACTTCTGGTGTCCTTGAGTAGTTGGATTCAACAGCCCACCGATGGAAGGGGGGTGTTGAAAAAGGGTGACTGCTCCGGGAGTCAGAAGGGGCCGGAATGGCCCTCAGTTACGTTCAGTGGCCTGCCAGAAAGGGGGGAACTGAAAGAAGTATCTGTCTGGGAAGTTTCAAGCCTTTGAGTAGCCAGCCTCACTGGCCCGCCGACGGAAAGGGGGGAACTGAGCGGAGTGGCTATTCGAGGATTTGAAAGCAGTTCTGTGTCAGATTTCTTATTAATGTCTGTAAGGTTTGTTTCTCAGGCAGCTGGATCCAGTAGTGCGCCAACGGAAAGGGGCTGACTGGACTGGGACAGATGCACTCTGTAGGGAGAGGGCGGACTAACCAGAGGCAAGTGTCTGTGAGACTCTTGGAAATTCCTGGCTGAAGGAAAGGGGGGCCAGGTTGTTGTTCTTGTCACCAGGAAAAGATCTGGCTACGCTGATGGAAAGGGGGGGTCAGAATATTTCTTGGTGGTTGTCCTGTGCCTGTTCTATTTTGGGTCCTAGTTGTTGGTTCTTTAGACAGTCACACGCCAACGGAAAGGGGCGGTCTGGAAAGAGTTAACTAACTGAGGATTTCTGGTTTCTGTTTTAGGGCCTGGTTATTTTGACAGAAAAGGGGGCCAGGCCGTTGTGTTCCTGTTGACGTCCTATGTTTGTTGTTTCTTGTGCTTGTCTATTTCAAATTGCTTCCTCAAATATTGGTTTTGAGTGTTGTACAGAGTGTAAGTTCAAAGTCTTTCTCAGAGTCCTCTCAGAAGACTGGACTCATCCTCGGTCTTGGAGTCTAGAGGAATTTTACAAGTGGATCTTAAAACTCTATCTTCAAGGTTCTTTGGGGAATTTTAGCCCCCATGAGACTTCCCTTTTCAGTTTCTTAGCTTACTGCCTCATTCATTTCTAAAACCTCAAGTTTCTGATACATATGGGCCTGTTTGGGGCGGACATCCTGCCCACAGCCCACTCCTCCTTCAACTAACCTGTCTAAAGATATAATTCTGGCTGTTGGAATTATAATTATTGTCTTAACTCTCCTTTTCTTCACTCTGCTGTGGAAACGGTAAACTTCCTCTTTTCTCCCTGCTGTAAAGTTCCCCTTTTCTCTCTCTGTGAAATTTTCCTTTTTCTCACTCTGCTGTAAATCCATCTAACCACACCATTTTCAAGATTATAAAGAAAAGGCATGTATTCACCACAGATCACCCCCCTCCCCCATGGGGAACTCCTGCTAGTCTGGCCATGCGGTCCTCAGAGCGCTCCTGGGACGAATTCTCCCAGAGGAATGTCTGGTTAAGACTCAGCTGGCGAGGTCCCTGGGGCAGGTCATTGCAGAGGCTAAGCACCAAAAAAAGAACTAGTAATAGGTGACACCAGAACATCCAAAATAAAGTAAGATCCTTATAAAGGCCCACTACAACTTCAGTGAAAGAGGAATTTGATCACATCCTGGGCGTTAGATCGCCTGCAGATCTGTTGACAGGTATGTAAGACCAGATCTGTTAGATTGCCAGCCGAGCTGTAAAAAAGAAATGTGTGAGAGTGTGTGGTTATGGTGTGATTGAGAGAACTCCGAGGATAGAGTTGAATCTCCCCTCATAGGGCCTAAGAAAGTGTTGGTTTGCCTCTAATAGCTAAGTAACAGCTTAAATGGGAATTTGAGGCTGCCCAGGTTAAGAAATGCATTAAAATTGTGTGCGTGTGAGTGCTTGAAGAATGACTGAGATAAATAACAATAAGTGGGAGTGAAACAAATATATGAGTGTGCCCTTATTCCCTGTTCCAACTTTGCCCCCTGGCTATTCTGAGGAAAACTAGAAGTTCCAAGTTTTCCACTTTCTATCTTTGGGCGGTCTTGTGGCCATGTCATCGTGGGGGAAAAATAGAAGTTTTTAGTCTCAGGAATTTAAGAATTGAGACTGCAGGCCACAGATCAATGATGAAATGGCATTTTATTAAACTAAGGGACTTGCAAATAAAGTGGAGAGTGCCAGAACTATAGGCAAAAGAACTGTGCCTTGAAAAGTGTTGTGGTCTGGGCGGTCTAGTGAGCTCTAGATAGCCCCTGAAAATCTAGAGAAAAGAGTATAAATCTCATGAGGAACAATGCTGTATCCATATCAGCAACAGATCTCCTGGGTGGATAACCTCTGAAAGGGGGAGGAAGCCCAGGTCAGAGATTTCTTGCATGAGTCCCTTGTCTAAGAATAAATAATTGGCCCTGAGAGATATTTTAGCCAAGATTTAGTAGATGAAAAACAAATAAATAAACCTTTACAAACTGAATAGATGTTCTAGCAAATGGATGATTGCAGCCCCTCACCTTGGGCAAAATTATTAAGTCTATACTGTGGCTTTTGTCTGAGGGAGGATTAGGGTGTGTGCTCCTTAGTCTGGGTGGAACCAGCCAAAAGGTTTCAGGCTGTTTTAATCATGACCTGGCTGGAGCTCAGAGGGTTTGTACCCAGAGAATGGAGTCTGATATCTGAGCCTGAAAAATGAGGGTTCCCCGTCCAGCTCTAAGTGAGAAAATCCTGTGTCAATGTTATAGATCAATAAAATGTCTCTCATTTATAAAATGTAATCATTTGGTTGTTTAAATTATTAGAAAAACTGAGTCTTTGTCAAAAGATAAAATTCCTGCCTTTTAAACCCTTCTAACTATCAGTGTGACTAAGTGAACGGGTAATTTCAAAGTAAACTGAGATTCTGTTGTAGAGAATTTTAAGAGTAAGAAAAATCAGAAAGAAAATTGGCATAATGTAAAGAAAGAATCTTGTGTAATAAATTTTGTCCTGAAACAGAATAGTTGTATAAAAAAGTGAAAGGTAGAACAGAAGTTAAAGAAGGTTTAGAATGTTTAAAGATTGTCTGTGCAGGTTAAAAAAAAAAAAAAGAACTGTGAAAGAATTTACATGTGATCCAGTTGACTATGTATTTCCTTTAAAATCTTTCAGCATGTAATCTTATTTAAACCAATGTTTTAGGCCTTTTGATATTTGACAAACCTTCCAAAATCAAATGTCTAAATTTAGGCATGGCGCCCACAGTGCAATGGTTGCAATGCTAGCCACATGCACCAAGGTTGGCAGGTTTGAACTCAGTCCAGAAAATAAAAAGTACAACTCTAAATTTAATCTTTTTAAATTATTAAGACCACTGAAAGACATAGAAAAACAAATTGAACTCATTTAATTTATTAAAAATATGTGGGAAAAATTGTCAAATATGAAATGGTGATTAATTTTGTTTAAGTTATATATATGTATTCCAATATTATAAAGTATTGGTCTGTTCTAACATATATTGTCAGTAATAATTTTAATTCATCTAAAAAAAGGAAAAAATATTAAGAGAGACTAACAAATTCTCTCAAATTCAAATTCCTGATGTCTTTAAAAATTGAGTACCTTTGGGCTAAAAGCAAATTTTTAGATTGGAAAGTTAACATGTCTATGAGTATTGCTGACCTAACTTCAAACAGAACAAAAATCAGTTCTATGAAATTAGGCTAGTTTGCTATGGCTTTTTATTTGAAATATTGTCAGTTCTTCCTGTGTTCTGTTTTCCAGAAGTCAAGAAAATAATTCTCTGTCTTTTGAGCTATTTGTAACTTTTTTTTTTTTTTGAGACAGAGCCTCAAGCTGTCCCCCTGGGTAGAGTGCCGTGGCCTTACAGCTCACAGCAACCTCCAACTCCTGGGCTCAAGCGAGTCTCTTGCCTCAGCCTCCCAAGTAGCTGGGACCACAGGCGCCCGCCACAAGGCCCGGCTATTTTTTGGTTGCAGCCGTCACTGTTGTTTGGCGGGTCCGGGCTGGGGATTCAAACCTGCCACCTTAGGTGTACGTGGCTGGTGCCTTAGCTGGTTGAGCTATAGGTGCTGAGCCAAGCTATTTGTAACTTTTCAAACAATGTATGTACTTATGTGCAGAGTTGAAACATGTATCTTTCTCTCTCCTTGATTTCTCCAGAATTTGAGTAAGTATTATTAGTTTCTGACAATACAATTATTTGCATAAGTTCAATAAGAATCTGTTTTGTTCTATAGGACATGATGAAGACATTGGTTATTTCACCAAGGCTTAGGCTGGAATAGCATTCCCAGAGGTGCCCAGACTCTGTTAAGGAATTAAGGTTGACTTTAAAAAGCCAATAATAAAAGCCCTTTGAAAAACTGGCCAGATACCCATCAGTAACCTTTCCTGATCTGTGGTAAGTAACGAAGGTCACTTTCTCGGGTCTGAGAAATCGAAAGGTGCTTGGGGAAGGAACCTCAAAAGAAAAGGAGTGTACCCAATGCATACAGGTATCTCATGGCACAGATAAAACCTGGGCTCATAAAAGGCTCTTGAAAAAGTCTGGCCTGAAAATTCCTTATAAAAGGTTCCAGCAAAGCCAAAGTGTCTAGATGACTAATAATTCTTACTGCACTTTATGCAAATGATCAGTATACTGAGGTCCAGATTATTTTGGCAACTGAGTTATCTTTAATTAAGAGAGAAATTGGAGAGAGAGAAAAATAATTCAAAGGAAAAAGAAAAAGGGCTGTGGCTCACCTGTATAAGATCCCAGCCTTATCTGTACTGTCTACTCATAAAATGAGTCACAACTGTTTTAGCAAATTAAACTGTTAAATGGGACTAAGAGACTGGCCAAAAAGTGTCATGTGAATGTGTGTCTCAGAAGGGAGACCTGGAGTAAAAATGGGGAACAAGCATGGGAAGCCCACCTCATTAACTATTATGTTAAAACACTTAAAAATTGTTTATAAGTGACTATGACACCAGGAAAGCTGAGGAGTCTTTGTGAGTAGGAGCGGCCCCTCTTTAGAAATAGATAGCCATCAGAGAGAAGTTTTAAAAGATCCCTAGTATCTAAGGCACAGAGTTACTGAAAGGGGGGGTTGATACCTGGCTGTAAATAGTAGTGAGCCAACCACCTTGATTAAGAGGGCAAGTTAAAACAATGCTAGTAACACAGGGACAGAAAGGGAAAGTGCTTTCCACCTGACCTAGAGAAGGAGTGCTAAAAATATTGGCAGATCTGGTATTAGCCTTGAGAGTAGAGGCTGTTTATGACTCAGCCAGAAGAAGGACTGAGGCTCGAACTTGCCCAGCAATGGCCGCGGGTCTGGGTAAGAGATAACTCCCCAGGGCTGTACTCAAGTTACAAACTGCCTATTGCAACATCTAGAGGTATGTGGCTATAAAATTTCTAAGGGAAAGACTCAGATCTACCAGCAGTGAGTACCTTAACTAGGATTTATTATCCAGCAGGCAGGGAGGAATCTAGAACTAAAGGAGAGGAAGGAAAGTCCTTAGAATGGTGAAGAGAACAAGAACATGCCCTCTCCTAGCTAAAGATGGGGCTAATGATTGCCCCCACACTGAGACTGCCAGACCTACCAAGATGGCTGTAAAACCCTTTAGGTTCGGGCCAAGGCCTGTATGTAGCCTACCTCTCTAAGCAGTTAAATAGAATGGCAAAAGGATGGCCACCCTGCTTATGGGCTCTAGCTGCTACTGCTCTCCTTATACAAAAAGCTGATAAGCTGATTCTAGGGCAGGATCTCAGAGTAAAAGTACCCCACTCTGTGGTCACTTTAATGGAACCCAGCCACATTCCTTCCAGCTGGTGAAAAGGAAACTGAGCATGACTGTGTAAAATTCATAAATTCATAAATAATGTGTACTCTAGCAAACCTGACTTATATGACCAGCCTTGGACAGATGCAGACTGAGACTTGTATGTTGATGGAAGCAGTTATGTGATGGCGCAAGCCCTAGAAAAAGCCATCAGTCAACGAGGTGACATCTGCAGCCAGTTCAATGCCCGCCAAGGACCAACAATACCCCCAGGAATCCTGTCATTTGGAGCAACGCCCTTCGAGGACTTTCAGGTAGACTTCACTAAAATGCCCAGATATAAAGAGAACAAATACTTGCAGGTGATGATGTGCACCTACTCCAGACAAGTAGAAGCATATCCTACCCTCATCAAGAAGGCACAAGAAGTCACCTGGGCACTCTTGGGAGACATTATACCACAGTTTGGGCTTCTGCTGAGAATTGGGTCAGACAACAGGCCAGCATTCATCCCCAAACTAATCCAGAAGACAACTAACATCCTGACATCAGCTAAGTACTCTAAGCAACCGACTGCCCACAGGGTTCGGGGAAGGTAAAACACATAAATAAAACAATCAAAACCAGTTTAGGGAAAGTGTGCCAGGAAACCAACTTACAGTGGGTAAGCATCCCTCCCTTAGTGTTATTTAAGATTAAATGTACTCCTACTAAGAGGACAGGATTCTCACAATGTAAGATCTTACATCATAGACCAGCCCCCTTACTACGAAGCTTGCAAGGATCCCCCTCGGGAATTGGGAGAAGTAGAATTAGGGAAGCAGTTATAGGTACTGAGTAAGGTGGCAAAGGCAGTATTAAAATAGGTGAGTGAGAGGTGTCCTGTTAGTTTGTTTTCCCCTGTCCACCCTTTCTCTCCAGGAGCTGTGGTGTAGGTCAAAGACTAGAGTATGTCTCCCCTAAGGGCGAAGTAGAATGGCCCTTAGCCAAACAAAGTAAGACATGACAACAGCAGCTGACCCTGAGTCTCCACAGAGTAGACTCCGCACCTCAACAACACCTGGACCTTGGGAAACTTCCTCGGATCCTGACAACCCCCTCAAGCTAGTGTTGTGGAGAACGGCAAGCCCTGCTCCAGTCACACCCCG
>CAUYTI010082112.1:0-16125 GCA_963575145.1 Galago senegalensis
TTGTGGTGGGCGCCTGTGGTCCAGCTACTTGGGAGGCGGAGGCAGGAGACTCGCTTGAGCCCAGGAGTTGGAGGTTGCTGTGAGTTGTGATGGCACGGCACTCTACCTAGGGGGACAGCTTGAGGCTCTGTCTCAAAAAAAAAAAAAAAGAAAGAACAGTTTTAGCATTAAATCATCACAGGCGTGGGATAGGAACAATAATGTGAAATTCTACCATGAGCGCGCATGAAATTTTGCCCCACAGAATCCTGCTGGTTTAAAGGCTGGAGTTTCATTTATTGAGATGACACTGCTGTGAACTTTCCTTCATGATTCACGGAATTGGATACACTCAGGATGGCAGGTCTAATGTAGCCTCACACACCACGTTCACTGTTCAGCTGTGAGCTGAGCAGCACTGGCTCTGCACTCAACTTGCCAGGCAGGGCTGCCCCTCAGCCAGCCATCTCTTCTTCCAAATCTCCAAGGAAGAGATTCACAACTTGCCTGGGTATTTGTGACACCATCTGGCAACTCCTGTAGAAGAAGCAGCACCAGGCAATTATGACGACGCCTCACTTACCTCCTGTCACTCTGCTTCTCCACAAGTCTCCCCAACCTTCATACCTTTCCTTTCAAAACTGAGTGCCCCCAAAAGCTGTATGTTGAAAATTATTCATGAACTTATGGACCAGCAAGTTGGAATATCTGGAAGCTTCCACTGAACAGAGACATAAATCTCTAATAGTGGAATATATGACATTAGAAAAGATATTTTGAAGAAAGGCATGGCATTTCCACTGCGCCCTTCAAGTCACAACACATCAGTGACTGTGTACTACACCTATGCCATCTGTACACGAGTTTTCCAGGACAGTCATAATCCAAAATATTCCACCCATCTGTCAAATCATGTGTCAGACCATGTGTCTCAATTTCTAGTTCAGAAAATATGGCCCCTGCACTTACGTCAGTCCGTTTTACAGTTGCTTCTAACCCAAATGTCATTGGTTTGGGTTTGGAGGGGATTGTTGGTTTGCCTGTCTGTCACCTTCTCCGTAGTCTTATCCATAACATGCATAAAGCTGTTCAACGCCACGTCATAGGCATCTCATCCGTCTCATGCTCAAAAGCGACTGTTAACTTCCACCTTCCACCTTTCTTCTAAAGAACTTCTACCTTGACCCAGCACAGGCTCTGACACTGAGAAGTACTTAATAAATATTTATTTTAAAATAAAGCCCAAAAAACAAAAAATAAATAAATAAAGTTTAAAAATTGTGAGTCCAACCATCGTCAGCTGGGGACCATCTGTATTTTCTCTCAGCCTGTAGCTTGTATTCTCATTCTCCTGATGTTACCTGTCCTAGAACAAAAAAAAAAAAAATTAATAAAGTCCAGCTTATCAGTTAAAAAATAAAAATAAAGCCCAGTATTTTCTCCCTTCCCTGTAGTATGGGCTTTACCTGCACTCAGGCTTCATGGAATCTGCAAGGACAAATAATCAAGCAGTTTTCAGTGGGAGGAGAAAGGGGAAGAGCCTTGCTTTCCACACAGCTCCAGGGTCCAAACCCACCAGCAGAGATGAGCCTTCTGAATGAGTGAGGGGGTTTTGCATGTTGGATGATAATTACAGTCATTGCTACCACCTGACATTCAGAACCATGAAAGGGGATCTCAACTTGCATAATCAATTTTTTTTAAATCAACTTGAATAATGATTAGCATAAACCGTGTGGTTGTAACTGGTTACCCAGTAACGTTTGTTATATATCCATATGATGAACTACACTTCCTGGAAACAGATGTTTTGTGAGGCGTACAGAGATTATGACACTGCCACTTCTCAGTCTCAGATCTCACTGTGTTCTGTGGTGTATCCAGATGTAGTGTGGGTGTGAAAGGCCATATCAGCCCTACCTGTTCTGATGATTCCAGGTAATTTTGAAATACTTTAATAAAGGAAACATATTTGGTGCTATAAAAAATCAACATGAACTTGTTCTTTTATCAATTAAAGTATGTCTTTACTGAATACCTACTATGCACCTAATACAGTTTTTCCTGCCAGGAACAAAGTCATGACCAAGGTAGATGAGCCCACTGTGCTCATATAATTCACACCCTAATAGAAGAAGGCACATCTTAAACATGTAAGCACAGAAATAAAACAAATGATGTGGGGCAGTGAAAGAAGAATAAAGAGAAAGAGGTGTGATCTGAGAACTCCATCCTGAGCTGCCTGGGAGTTCTCTTTTTCTCTCTTCCCCCATGAGGCTGCGGGTGAGACAAAGGTGAGGAGGAGGCCAGGTGACCTGCCCCGTACTCACCCAGGGTCCTTGGCCCCTGCAGCCAGCTCTGCCCAGGTCTCAGGAGAGATCCCCTTTACTTTCCGTCTGAGTCTCCTCTTCTTCCCCTAGAGTAGCCAAGTGTGGGAAAGGGAGCAGGGAGAGAGAAATGGGGTGCTCACGTTTCACCTGCGGCCCAGCCAGTCCCCCAGGATGAGAGCGCAGAGCAGCTTCCTCATCATTGTCAGCCCCTGGCCTCGCTGAGAAAGTGACCAAAATGATGGGCCATCTCCCCAGTGGTGAAAAAGTTCATATCCTTGCCAGAAGGTAATGCCAGCAACTCTGTGGTCCTCTGGTCCAGAGCCATGATGTGTGTTTACTCTCTGATGGCCTCGTCCTAGGAGTCCTCCTCAACCCACTCCCAACCATAAAGTGTGCTGACTACTTACTGAGAGAGCCTCATCCAGCCATCAAAGTGAGCACCATTCTGAAATTAAAGCAAAAACCTCATCAAACACAAAATCACAAAGAAAAAATAGCCTTTTATAATCTATGTCCCACAGGGATAGCTCTGTGCTGTATCTCAGGGTGACTTTCCCTGACCTCCAGGAACTTAGAAAAGAAGTTGGGGAAACAGGACATCAATGCAAAAATTATTAACATGGAAGCTCTAAAGTAAAGCAGTGCAACCGTGAAAGTACGAGAAAGAAGACCAAGCTGAGTGTCTGCGTTCTCTAGATAATGAATGTCTTTCTCAGCATGACATCAAAGACAGAAACCAATGCTAACCATATTTAGAATGGAAATCACATACTGATAGTGGCATTAACAATCGCTACCAGCTCTACTCCCTGGCCTGGGCAGGCCCAGGCTTGCAATCCAAGCCAAAGGAGCCCCACTTACCTTCATCCTGAGCCAGCCCTCTCTTGCATCTGGATAATCCCTCTGCCTTCTCCAGTCTCAAGTTCCTGAAAATGTCACCTGGGCAGGAAATCAGCAGAAGGAGTAGCAAGCATATGGCACCTCAGAAATCCTCAACCAATTTACATGTCTATTCCAAATCTATTCCACTCACCCCACTCTTGACTTTGACTTCACTCCACTTTGACCTTAAAGTATCTTCCTTGAGGCAACCTCCACCATCCCCGGGAAGCCCTGGAACTGTCACCTGTTGCTTTGCTACAGTGGCCCTCAAAGCCCCTCCACGTATCATCCTTTCATTATAATATGGAGCAGGCACTCACATCCCAGGGTTTCTTCTATGAAACCGGGACACTTCTCCCTTGAAGACAGTGCTTTCTTTCAAGTATATACATGCCCCATCTTGCGGCTGTGATTAAAATGTTCACAGTATCAGAGGGTTAGATCTGTTATTGCTTGTAGGTGATATTAAACTGACCTCATTGCCTTCCACTCTGCTTATACTTTTGGGGTCCTGGTACTTTGTGCAGCTTTTGTTTCCCCAGATGGTCAATTTTACTTATTTCCTAAATTCTCTTTGAGCTTGAACTTATAACTATATTGTATTTGTAATTTGTCACATTTACTTCCCAGCAATAACAATTGTTATACTTACTGACTTATGTCCTTATTGCGCCAGGCATTATTCTAGTCTTTTCACATATTACCTTGTGAAATACTTATAATGAAGAGGTGCTACTGTCATTCCCATGTTACAGGTAAGGTAACTGACATGCTCATGAGCTGACTAACTGGCGCCACACCTCACGGGTGTGGTAATAATTACAGAGACAAGATACAAACCTGGGCAGCGTGACGTCGAAACTTCAGTTCTTAAACTGTACATAAAGAAAAATACTGATAACCAAAATTGTATAAATATCTGAACTTTCCTAAATAATAACAATAACCCCACGAATAAAATCAAAAGACAGACAACAGACTGAGAGAAACTATGTATTATGTTTTTTAAAAATGTGTTAGCACATAAAGATTTCTTATAAATTAATGCAAAAAATCCCTACAGGAGGTAAGCAAAAATGGTAAATAGCAACTTCTACAAGAATTGAAAGAAAATTTACAAATGCACACATGAAAAGATCTTCCTCAGCCCGCCCTGTCGCCAGTGAGGCCCTCCCTGCCCCTGCAGCGGCCCCCAGTTGCCTGCAGATGACTCTCGGAGCTGTATTGCCAACCTCATGCCCTCTCTAAGCCCAAGGACCCAACTCTGCAGGCGTCCACTCAGCATTTCTACTGGAACGTCCCACAGACACCTAAAACTAAGATGTTCCCAACCTGGTCTCCTCCAAGGTTGCTGACTCTGTGAGGGCTCTGCCCTGCACCTTGCTATACACGCTGGAAGCCTCGAGATTACTGTGGGCCTGGCCTCCTGCTGGCCTCCAATAGACCTACCTATCAGCAAATCTGGCCCCTCTTGCCCCTTCTCCCTTGCAAGCTGTCTTCTTGCCTTTTCTCCATCAGCACTACCCTTGTCCAAGCCACCATCTCTCACCCAGATCACGTAACAGCTTCTACCTGCTCTGACATCCACTCAGAGCCATTTCCCACACCCAGGCCACAGTGACCTTTCCTAAGCACTGATCCAACCCTGTCATCCTCTCCTCTGCCACAGACAGATCACCTTGGTGGCTTCCTGCTGCTCTCAGGATCAAGCTTCTGGTCCGTGTCTGGCCTGACCCACCTTTCCAGTCCTCCCTCAGCCACCTGGCCCTGCACTCTGTACTCTGGTACACTGGTCCTCAGGCCCTGAGTCACACCCTCCCTCCAGACACCTGAGCTGTGCTGGGGCCTTGTGAAATGTATATAATTCAGCCCTCATTATATTTTTCTGTATGGTCTAATTTTTTTAGTATGCCTGTATTCTATTTATAATCAGGAAAAAATAAAACATTTCAGATGTTTTCATACAGTTCCCAGGGTGCCGACATTGTCCTCTGCACTCTCTGGATTCCGGTGTTAATTGTGTTAAAACCTTCACGCATCCTCCCAACTCAGGACTGTTATCTCTATGTGATGGAAGCCAGGATGTGGGCCCAGTGCCTTGCGGGGGGGATTTACAGCTGCTTCTCAGACAAGCTGCAGGGAGAACCAGAAGAGAGATGGGCCGATCCCCCCAGAGGCGTTGACTCATATACCACTCGGCTCCCAAGAGGTGGAAACCCGAGGTATGTGTTCTTCCAAGCCAAGGGAGCTGAGGCCGGGAATGGGAAATAAGCGGGAGACTAAAAAAAGCCCATTTCTCAAAAGTTTTATTGTTAATATTATTGCCGCTTTTGTCATTATGTCCTTCTCAGGCCTCCAGTCGGTCTTTTTGTTCATACCAAAGGACAGAGACTATTCTCCTTGCTTCACTAATGCAGAATTCAACAAATGGACACTGGTGAACTGTCAAATGCCTACAGACCCCAGAGGCTTCCTATTTACATGAGTACCTTTGTTATCCCAGGCACGTTCTCCTGGTCCTCAAAGGAGCTATAGTGTCAGCTGGGAGCTGTAATGTTACCGCAGCTGACAACGGCTAGAGCTCCTGGTTGTGGAGCCCAGACCTTGCCAGGATTTAGCCCAGGACAGCAGGAAAATCTGGCAGTCCTGTAACGTGCCTGCTGCTTTTCTGGTCCTCCTATTTCCTCCCAGTACTGCTTTCTACAATAAAGGGTAATCATTTTCTCCTAATAGTCGCTGAGACTGAAAATGACACAACTGTGAACTAAATGCTGTCAGAGGCGCATTTCAGCAATGCCTAAATTAATATGCAGCTAGAAAGACGGCTGCATTCCTGGACCTTCTGAAATTAGGAGTACAACAGAGCCTGCCTCTGTATAGAACGACTGGGGATGAGTTTTCTGAACCTTGGATTTTTTCTTCCAAAGGAAAGGGACAGGGACGATCCGCTGCTGATCTTTGCTTTTCATCTCTTCTCCAACATGCTCAGATACAGATGCAGCATCTGCTGTGCACAGACTCAATAAACATTCGCAGCATTGAATTGAAACTCATTTCTCAAATTTCTTGCTTGCTTTGATGTGAAGTATGCCTACTACTTCAAACAAAATTAAAAGAATGACAATTGAGTTGATGATCTAGAAGAACCATTCGCCCTTTAAATGACAAAGTCTGAGCCAACTTCTGTCTTGCTCCTGATTCGTGACAAGCAAAGAAAAAAGACCATGACACATGGCTCCTCTTGCCTTCCTCACACTTGCTCTCTACTCCATCCTCAAGAGCTGCCCGGTTGCTCCTCGCCACTACAAACATAAGGGCTTTGATCTCTTGGTCCTTTTTATGAATTGAATTATCCTCAACTCTGTCTCCAATTTTCAATTTCATCAAAACCCATCGAGCCATAGTGAGCTGTTCTGTGTGCGTGAACAGCAGGCTGGGCAAAGCTGACGTGGACTGGCATGTGACTGTCAAATACACCTGAAATGCTCTGATGACTTTTCTTATTTTTAATATCAGATTTCCAGAGTAAGCTATTTAAGATTCATCTCCCTGTTTCTGCCATAAACAGTTTCAGCCCTGACACCTTTCCAGAGGATGGTTCTATGCACTGGCCTTTTAGCAGAAGGCCCTGCAGCCTAAGCAATTTTGGTCACAATACCAACCGCACTGATTAAATTAAAAGGACACCTGTGAGGTGGGGTTTTTTTTCCTCCTTCTCTTTTGCTTCCTATGAAATGCTCCAATAAATAGGTTAAATTATCTGTGTCTAAAAGAAAAGTTAATACGGTCTCGCTGGCTTCTTCCTCTATTAGACTGATTTGCTAGAAACCCACTTTCCTTCTATGCAGCATCCTTCATCTAGTTAACAACCTCACAGCATCAAATTCTTCTTATAATTAACCTATAGCTAGTACTTCTTCCAAAATTCACCCGAATTTGCTCACCTACCCTGTGTGTACTTCCACACTCTTCTTAGACCTCATCTAAATCAGTACCTGAACGCACAAAAGGTTGTTTTCCAAAGCACTGGGTTATTTATTGGGGGTCCTTTCTGGCAACCTCCAGTAGCTTATCAGAGTGCGAGCCTGAACTCGACCAATTACCATGGGTGAATCAGACCGATGCTCCCAAAGAAAATTTGATAAGCTTGATTTCTCCTTTCTATTACATTTTGGTTAGAATTTCACAGGGTTTAAATCAAGCAGCACCTCTTAGGGGTTTCAGAGCTGTTTCTTTCTTCATGAGCACAGGGGATAAGGCAGGAAAATGGCCCTCTAATCAAATTCGGACTTTGCACAACTGACGATCAGTGGGTTTTCACACTGGGCCTGGCCTATTTGTTCAGCTTCAATGTCAGGCCCACGGATGACAGTGGCCAATAAAGCGTAAAAGCACATGTCCTGTAACACTGCTCAGACTTGTTATCCAGAGGACCCTGGAGAATTGCTGAGAATAATGTAATTAGTAGGAATGTGCCATTGTATGGGAAGGATAAGCGGAAAGAGACGAGTTTATTTCTGCATATAAGTAACTTAAGTACAGCTTAATCCAGCGGCCCAGTGGACCATCGAAAACCCTTTCACTCCAAATTCAGGAGCAGTGAAGTCAAGAATTAAAGCTAATTGAGAGGCAGAAAAATGGAAAAGTTTTGTGCGGCTTACCCAGCATATCTGAGTAAACACTGCATCCCTGCCAAAACATTTTCATCTCTGGCCTCCCAGAACTTTTTCATTAATACCAGCATAGCACACAAAGCAATGCATTTGATTTTACAGCCAGAGAGTACAATCGTGCAGGAGGGGAGGGACTTAACAAAGAACAGAAGTTGAAATGTATTACTACTAATTAATAACGGAATTAAAGTATGAGCAGCTACCTACCGTGTGCTGACCTTGGACAGAAACGTGCTCAGATTTCACACACACGTTCTACTTAATCCTCAGAGCCCAACTGGGGGTTCTGTCTCTGTGGCCATCTTGCAGATGAGTAAACTGAAGCTGAACAAGGATCAATAACTTGCTCAGGTCAGAGCACTGGTAAGTAGCAGAGCCAGGAATTGACCCCAAAGCCAAGCAACGAGTCATGATCCCTTATTTTTTTAGTTCATTTTCTATCTTCATTCAATAGTTATTTTCAGAAATGAATCTCTTACAGTGAAAAATTTTTCTTTGAGTAGAATCCTGTTTTGCAATCCTATTGGCAGAAATATTGGCATGGAAAAAAGTGAGAATGAGCCCAATCCGTGAGGCTTTTGTTTCCAAGCTACTGTAGCTAAACATGTTATCTTTGACTTCTCCCTACATCACTGTGAGTAACGAATTTATCCCAAGACCCTCCCTTCTGACACCCTCATCTCTCTACATTTCTTTAAAAAAAAATTACTTCTGTAAACTTTTGTCTCACTTTCTGTTCACCATTACACTCAGAGGCACGTGGAAGTGATTGTACGGTCCTCCCCAAGAGCAGCCCTTCCCTGATCTCTCTCCTCCCGGTGGTCCCTCCACCCTTCACCCTGCATCACCTTCTCTGTCATGCTCTGTTCCTTGAACTTGCCCTTATTTGTCTCCTGAAATCACAGCCTCAAGAGACTGTATACATGACACATTCTCTAAGTTGATCTTTATTCTGCCCCTCTCCTGTGATCATCCCAGGGTGTTAGTTTCTTTGATTTTTAAAATTACATTCTTGGCATAAATTTCATCAGGGTTAGAATGTCCAGAAGCCATAAGTGCACAGAGTCATCTCTCCCTTAAGTGTGTCTCCTGTCATCTGGAATTCTTTTTTTAATTTTTTTTATTAAATCATAGCTGTGTACATTAATACTATCATGGGGTACAGTGTGTTGTTTCCATATCCTAAGGGTACATGTGAACCTGGAATTCTTTCTAAATGGTCCTCTTTCCCTATTGTTATTGTTACTTTCATTATATTTCTTCTTAGGATTATTGTTATTCATATTTTAAAAGGGGAGAGTGAGGAAGAGGTCTATGAAGAAAAGGGGGTAGGTGGCAGCACCTGTGGGTCAAAGGATTAGGGCGCTGGCCCCACATAACGGAGGTGGCGGGTTCAAACCCAGCCCCAGGCAAAAACTGCAAAAAAAAAAAAAAAGAAAAAGAAAGAACGAAAGAAAAGAAAAGGGGGTAGTTGTTGGAAGGTTGGGAAGACAATTTCTTGGGCAGCACTCTAAATTTCTGACTTTTCTCTCCTCCCCTCCCTCCCCCACACATACCCCATCTTCACTTCCACGTCTGGCACTTCCCCTGGGAGAGCTGGAACAACTCAGACTGTCCTGCATGTCCCAGGGGAAGTGCCAGACGTGGAAGTGTGGCACCCCCCCCAACTCAGACGAAGCACTAAGTGTGGTGTGAAGTGTTAGCAAGCTGAAGTCAGCAATGAACTGCAGTGAGACATGAATGGATGGACCGCGGGTCAGAGAGAGCTTCATCAGTTCCTCCATCTTGCTTTGCCTTCTCAATAGCATTAACAGCATTCGTAATGACCCTGAGAACAGGCACTCATCAGGTGTAGGACTGTAGAGTGCTATTCATTTGTTTACGGGTGCAGGCTTCTCCTTAAGCATCTGTCAAATTACTCCCCTGAGACGGTGCCTTGTGCAGTTCTAAAATAATGAATTCCAACAAAGGACCAAACCTCTCCTTGCCACTGAACTGGTCTTCTATTCCCCTTTTCACAGGTATTTCAGAGGCAGTTTGTGGTTTGTGACTGAAGAATGAACTCACAACACCTATTTCCAGTCTGGGGATCCCTCCAGTATCATCGTGGATGTTTATGAAAGGCTGACACCCAGTTTAGCCTAAAATACTCAGAGCCATGGTTCCGCTGTGGTTGCTGGTCTCCAAAGTTGGCTCCACCATGCACCATGCCTCCTAGATTTATACCTTGCCTTAATCCCCTCCCCTTGATTCTGGGCTGCCCCCAGGGACTCCTATTGGCCAGCAGAACGTGGGGGAAGTGAGGCTGCAAGATTTCAGAGACTAGGTCATAAAAAGATTTGCAGTGAGCATTGGATCCATTAGGACTCCCACTCGGGGGGAAGCAGGTCATTGTACAAACCTAACTACTCTGAGATCACCTGCTATGAGCAAGCCCAAGCTAGCCAGATAGAGGGACAGGGACAGAGACATGCAGGCCAGTCTGAGTTGTTCCAGCTCTCCCAGGGGAAGTGCCAGACGTGGAAGTGAAGATGCCATCACTTCACCTGCCCTCTTAGACACTCAGGGCTTTCCAGTTGCTCAGTCCCAGCCTGGGTCTGACCGCATCTGCATGAGACCCTGAGCCCAGCCATTCCAAAGCACTCTGAGAGACAAGCTTAAGACACGGCTTCCACTGCTAAGGTGGGTGGAGGTTTGTTTCAAGCAGTAGTCGACTGCAAAACGTGTGTTTCCTCAGAGCTAGGCCCTGAGCCCAGCTTGGACTCAGAGATGATTATTTCTTTTCAGTCTCACAACTTTTCCCAGCATATCAAGTCCCACAGTGTGAACTGGGAAAAGAGCTCTGGGGAACTCCGCTATGGCAAGGGAACAAAGGTCCAGAGGGCAGCATTGCGACATTCAGATGTTAGCCTCACTGGCCCACCTCCTTTTTTTTCTTTAGCCAGTCTCTAAACCAGTAGGCTGGGAAATGGCATGTATTAAAGCAGGCGTCCTCAAACTACGGCCCGCGGGCCACATGCAGCCCGCCTAGGACATTTATCTGGCAGACCGGGTATTTTTGCCACCGCTGCCTGTCCTGCTTAGCGTCCGGAGCCCTCAGTCCGGCCCTCGAGCAGTCTGAGGAACACTGAACTGGCCTCCTGTTTAAAAAGTTTGAGGAGCCCTGTATTAAAGTGTGAAAAAGTAAATCAAAGATTTTGAGAAAAACAGAGCAATAGAATTCGTGATATGCAAGATCTTCTTACTCCAGAATTTATAACCCTCACATGCACCTACAGCTGAGAATGCCTGCCTGCTGGCACAGGGCGGCGTCACCTGGGGCTGTAGGACTCCGGTGGCTTCGAGCCATTCACTGTCGCTGTGAACTCATTCTTTTTTTTTTTTTTTTTTTTGAGACAGAGCCTCAAGCTATCCCCCTCGGTAGAGTGCTATGGCATCACAGCTCACAGCAACCTCCAACTCCTGGGCTCAAGTCTGTCTCCTGCCTCAGCCTTCCAAGTAGCTGGGACCACAGGCCCCCACCACAACACTCGGCTATTTTTTGGTTGCAGCCGTCATTGTTATTTGGCGGACCCAGGCTGGATTCGAACCTGCCACCTTAGGGGTATGTGGCTGGCGCCCTAGCCACTTGAGCCACAGGCACCGAGCCTGTGAGCTCATTCTAATCCCAGTTTTGGTAGTGAGGAAAAAGGGATGCGCAGAGATAAAGTAATCTAGAAAGATCTGGCTAAAGATCCTCTTTCTAAACAGCATCTGTACCACGTGCTCTAAGTAAAGGATTGCCAATAAACTCCTATTCATGTTTTGTAGTCAATTTTTTTGTGTATGAAAATTATTGCTATAAATAAATGTACATATTATGAATTGTCAAAAAGCGAGCCCTCTCTAAAGCAACTCCTCTGTTTGCCTTTGCTTGTAGAAAACAGAGACAAGGTGATGCTCAAAAACCTCGAGTGCTTCCTTTAGAGAGCTGGTTCTGTCCTGAGGCATTTTACCTGGTACCAGGCTGAATCTATAATCTCAGGCATTTTAGAAGGTAGGCCAGGGTTCAAGTTGAATAAATCAAGAGGCTGCAGCTACCAACTCGACAGCAAAACCGAACCACCAGAAACGGCGCTGTTGTGCTCGCCCGGCCCACATTAGACCAGTGTCTCTGTTCTCCCGGGCGCAGGGATCTGGCGGAAACTCATGGAAATCCTGGCCTGGCAGTGTCACTGCACCACGTCCACAGCCAGGACGCGTCTCAAAACTGCTACAGCCCTGACCGTCTTTCTAACAAAACATTTTTTTTTAAGAGAATGGGGCATCCTCTTCATGTTAATAGCTAACAAATTTCCTCTTTTAAAATGCAAATACCTCGATGGGGAATTGGGTCTGGGAGGCTTCCACACTTTAGAAACAATATCTGTAATCAGAGCCTCCTGGATTACTTTACCCCCTGTAGATCTCCTTTTACCACTGACTTAGGGGACAATTTGTGAAGTGTATATGGTTTTCCCATGTTTGTGGGAAAGACAGCCCGACTGTGCTGCTGCACCAAGAGCTGGGCTCTGGGGGGCTACACTGAAAGAGCCATAAAGGTAATAAAGCCCAGACATCAGGCACAGGTTGTTCCATAGGGTTTGCTGAACGAAGGGTGATGGGAAGGATTAAATTAACTTTGCCAATTAGTCAAAATCTGGAAGAAGCAGAGTCGTCTCTATCAGAAATAATGCAAATATGGGGGCTTGGGGATTTCTCAAAATATTTATAAACAGTAACATAAAGTAGGTTAAAAAGCATAGCACGTGTTCAATAAGCTGTCCATTCTTTAGGAATGGCATATTAATATGGAAAGGGCATATTCACATGTCCAGAGCTCCGCACCAGCACCAAGTACCCTGAGCACTGCTTGGTGGGAGAGAGGCCACCAGTCGGTAGCCTATAAAGCCAAAAGTGACAGGGCAACACTTTGTAGTTTCAGAGGTTAGAAAAATCTCCTTACAAATGCTCTTTACAGACATTCCGATGTGACTGACGCTCATATATTACTACACAGCTACATGATTCTGCTATTCTTATTTAGCTGAAAAGAAATCAGGGCACACTCTGGGGTATAACATCTGTAGCAGAAGCCCATATGTGCTGTTTATTTTTATGAATCAAGCACTCTGTTTATAGTTATTTGCTCTTAATTTGAGCCCTGAACTAGAATTCTTTCTTTTGAAGATATCTAGTTAATTATAAGAGCACATAAACTAGAAACGAAAACACATCCCAAGAATATTATTATGTATGTTTATAATTTGTGTGGAAAGAAACTCGTGTATTTCTTTTCATCTGTGGGGGAGGAGGCAGAGTCTCCTATAGCAGGAAAAGTATAAACATTGGATTGGTATCTGGATTCTTTTTAAACTACTAGCAAATCATGACTACCGTTGGTCACCCCTAAAAAAAGTGTCCATTTATTTAACATAGATTAATGTCATTTGGGTAAAGGCTAAAATTACCAGTGGTAGACTAATGACTTGATGACGTTTTTACAACATATATTTTGATGATGAAACAAAAACATGTCATCAAGTGTTAAATCTTTTTGTTTTTGACACAGAGTCTCACTCTGTTGCCCCAAGTAGAGTATCATGAAGTCATCTTAGCTCACTGCAACCTCAAACTCCTGGGCTCAAGCAATCCTCCTATCTCAGCCTCCTGAGTAGTTGAGAATATAGACACACACCACCGTATCCCACTAATTTTTCTATTTTCTTTAGTGAAGACAAGATCTCACTCTTGCCCAGGCTAGTCTAGAACCCCTGAGCTCCAGGGATCCTCTCACCTTGGCCTCCCAGAGTGCTGGGATTACAGATATGAGCCACTTGCACCCGGCCAATAAATGTTAACTTGTGGTCTGGCTTGTTTTCTGCTGGTTAATGATTTCTAGTAGTTCATAACGTACTCATTCTCGTTTTCAGCTTTGGTCCTGTCCTCTAAGCCACTCTACCTCTTCAGTAGAACTCGACTTAATTGGCAACATATCTGCAAGACCTTGGTTCCCATTACGTTCATTTTCCCCAAGGAGAAAATCTCAGCTCCTCAGTCATGGATTGCCCTTAACTCCAGTCGTGTTCTAAATGTGCTTTCACATCGCTATTCCACATCCCTGCTGGTACATGTCATGATGTATTTTCAGTCTGAAAACTTAATCCTGATTACAAGATTGAGAAAGAATATGTATCCAAACTTGTCACCATCACTAAGAAGTTAAATTCTAAACCAAAAACCAGAGTGAGGGGAACAAAATTTTGAAATACCTATATTTCTTTGTTTTTTAATTTTCTAAAAACTTAAATATTTTTCTAATGTAAACATTTCTGAAGAACAATCCAAACTATATTTATCTCTGGCTGTATGGTCTGGGTACCCTTAAAAATAATTTTTCCAAATTATGCAGTATAAATATTTATATGTACTCTGTCCTGATCTCTGCTCTGAGCCCAACATTAGATCCAGACGATGCATTTGGGTCACGTATTTCCTACTAAATGTAAGATGTCATCAAAAAGTTCATGAAAAATGCATATCATGAAAAAAGTATACAGATTTCAATTTTTTTCACCAGAATAAACTTGTATTAACTTGCTACTAAAGGTGTGAATAGGATCTAGTTTGAGGAACTAAGAAGGATAAGACACCAGTTTGAATAGAGCCCTTAACAGAGCAATTTGGATTCTGCTAAAACTGAAACAAAACACACATCAAATTTATGGTGGAGCCTGAGTGGAAGAATGGTGAAATCACTAATGCTTTACAAAAAACTTATGGGGACAGTGCCTGGAGAAATCAGCAGTTTAGAAATGAATGACTCATTTTCAGAAGGGATGAGAAAATGAGGAAGATGAAGGCTGCAGCAGCAGACCATCCACGGCAATGTGTCAGGGGAAGGTTTATCTTCTTCCCGCTCTAATGATTAACAGCAGAAACAATAACCAACACCACAGAGACCTCAGCTGGTTTATGCAATTCTGACTGGAAGATGAAAGTTGGGCAAACTTTCCATTTGATGGATGCCAAAACCATTGAGTCCAGATCAGCTGCAGAGAAGACAGTTTTGATGGAAATTTTGAACAAATCGAATCAAGATTCTGAAGCATTTCTTCAATAAAATGTAACAGGGGATAAAATGTGGCTTTACCGGTATGATCAGGAAGACAAAGCACAATCAAAGCAATGGCTACCAAGAGGTGGAACTGGTCCAGTGAAAGCAACATCTCACTGGTGAAGAGCAAAGGTTCACAGCTACAGTATTTGGGATGCTTTGGCAATTTTCTTGCTGACTGTCTAGAGGGCTAAGGGATGATAACATCTGCTTATCATGAGTGTGTTTTGAGAAAGTTAGCCGAAGGTTTAGCAGAAAATCCCCAGGGAAGCCTCAGTATGGTACAGACCTCTCTACCACAACAATTTTCCTGCTCATTCCCCACCTCAAATGAGGGAAATTTTGCAAGAGTTTTAATGGAAAATCATTAAGCATCTTCCCTACAGTCCAGCTTTAGCTCCTTCTGGCTTCTTTCTATTTCCTAATCTTTTTGTTTGTGTGTTTTTGTTTCCTAATCATAAAAACTTGGAAAGCATCTATTTTTCTTCAGTTAATAATGTAAAAAAGGCTTCATAGACATGGTCAAATTTCCAGGTCCCTAAGTTCTTTGGGGATAAACTAAAAGGCTAATATCACACAAAAGTGTCTTGAACTTTATGGAACTTACGTTGAGAAATAAAGTTTAGAATGTATATTTTTATCGTTTAATTCCATTTTCTATGAACTTTTTGAAGGCCCCCCCAAAAGTCTTGGTAAAAGTGGTTGCAGTTAGGATTTTTTTTACCTTAGTGTATTTCCTACTTATTATGAAATAGAAATGAAATTCTATTCTGGAAATTCTTTATAGAATGATTATTTAAGGATCAATTGAAATCAGGCATGTAAAAGACTACTTTAAACTGTAAAATAATCTATGGACCTAGTTTTTTATTATGAGAATTGTCAACTAATTCACAGGACCAAATATCTCAGGGTAACAGAATGGAAAACAGAAATAAAAGTAAATATATATATATATAAATATATAATATAATATATTATATATATAACATATATTAATTATATATAATTATATTTATAATACATATAATTATATTTATAATATATAATTATATTATATTATAATATTATATATAATATATAATATTATATAATATAATATATTATAATATTATATATATTATAT
>CAUYTI010082115.1:0-13938 GCA_963575145.1 Galago senegalensis
AAAATAAACATTAAGAATAATTTTGGTATTTCAAATGATGATTTTATGGATAAAAGGAAATGAAAATATAAAATAAAAAATACATGGTAGGCAGAGGTATTATATTAACAATTACTTGGGGTTTTTTAGTCTGTACATCAATACCAGTGATTATTTTTTCTACAGCACATATGATCAGAAAATTAAACCAGCTCTAGGACAGGAAAGGAAGGTGTGGAAGTTGGTACAATCTAACTGTACTTGGGAGCTGATCAGGTAGAATGTTGGTGTTCATATGAACAGACAGATCCCTTGTGAAAATAAGTGCTGACTCAGTAATTTAAAACTAATTCCTAAACTTGAGCTTGAATCTAAGTTTAATTGCTATCTATCAGCTTTGGAATTGTTCTAGGCCTATGAGATTTCAACAAATTCCAACCATGAAAAATGAACACATAGGAGTGGACTTGATAAAGGCTTATGATGAATTTTCAGGTTAGTTCAATCGTGATCCTTGTCACAATTCAGTAGTGAGATATATATGCTTAGACATAAGATGCCAACTAAAATTATATTTGAAATACGAAACAAAAGAAAATATTAATTGGTTAAGCAGATCCATTTTATTATACTGACAATTATATGTCATTCAATCCTATTTTTTTCTTTTCCAACCACAAAAATGCATCATGAATACATTTAAATGTGATAAAGGAAAGAATAATGTTAATTGCAGTGATATGGCCACTTGAATGGTGCTCACATCAAAAGTGAAAAATAGCATCTTTAATTGTACATTGAGTCCATTTAATGAGAAAACTGGCAAGTAGACAATTTCATGTTTAAAGACTTAAAGATTTTGCTAGTGTGACATTTTGGGATTCAACTTTCAAAAAATAAATATTCAACTTAAAAAATAATTGAGAATGAGGAGTCTGTCAAAATGAGGAGTTCTCAAGATTTAAAATGAAAAGAGAGGCATAGTTTTTTTTTTTTTTTTTTTTAACGTACTGTTATATGTTCTCTGCTAGGTCAACTAATCAAAGTGAGATTGGCCTCTCATTTTCATAGTCTCAAACACTGTTTAATTTTTGAAAGATAATTTGATATATTGACAATGGTCTGTGGTATGTTGACACCTTGCACCCGTTTGGTCTCTAACAGAAAACTAGCAAAGTGGTCCTTTCGTAGATCTGGACGTCAGTACTCACACTTGACATGTACATGAGTTTTGGGTGGCTGATGCTTTTATCTATCTTTCATGATGGCAAAATGCCCAGTCCTTACTCAATGAAGGTATTTTTCTAGTGTTTGAATAGTAACTTTTCTTTCTTTTTAATCCTAAAATGATTTTATGGTCATAAATCTGATAAATAGCTGCTTTAAAAATTCAAATATTCTGACGCTAAATATAAAAAACATTACATCAATAGCACATGCCTTTTATTTTTAAATATTATAATTCGCCAGTGGATGCAATTTTAGCAGTGGTTACTCTCAGTCTCCTTTTGGTTAAAATTACCCAAATAAAAAGCATGGGTGATAGTTCCAGTTGCCATGCGCTTCCCCCAGGGAAATGAAATGGGGCAACCAATTCAGGAGATGTTACTCACCAGATCTTCTACATCATCTTCATGTATGACAGGAAGCATCTAAGACGTACACACAGAACTGTCCTTTTAACATTCAGAAATACTACTTGTTCTGAAACTGAGGTAAAGAACACCCCACACATCCATGTACATTGTGGGTGGTTTTGTTGGGGAAGGGTGTAGTGAGAAGAAAATAAAACCACTGCGAATTTGGTTGGATACCTTAGTATTTGAAAATATTCCAAAGTTTTGTTTTCTGGGGAAGGAGTGTATCTTGTCTTAGTACTTTCCCTAATGTGGTCAATCAGTATATTTTTATATAAACTCTACATCTCTGAATGAAGCATAAATCATTTTACTATATAATTGGGCACCATTGTTTACTACAATGCAGTAAGTTATGATTCCATTCCATAATTTGGTCTTGTTACTTTCTACTGGATAGGCTTCGTATTATTCTATCAGTGTTGCCCAGCGGTGCCAAAGGATCCTGTAACAACACCACCGCAGCCAGTGGTACCTGAGACCTTGAGAGAAAAGTCAGACCCTCTGCTTTGAAAGGGATGACCTTGCACTCCTATTTGTCAGGAAGTCATGGGAAATCATCATTAACTTTAGTTCTTATTTTTTTTGCTTCTACTTTAAGTCACTTCTTGACACCTCTCGAGATTATATGAATTATTGTATCAGCAGGTATTAGGTACTGAAGCATGCAATTTCATGCAGGGATAAATCAAGCAGTTGAACCATTAAAATTAATGCAAATCACCTGTTTATGTTAAAGAAAGAAAAGAAGGTTCATCTTAAGGAAAAATTACACATAGTGTAACTGGCTTTTCTATAAACTACACTTAGAATTATGTATTGTTTTAATACAAAGTCATTACATTGTTTGGAAATATCAGTTTTCATTGCATTAATTCATTATACATGCACTATAAAAAGATCACTCCAAATTTATAAATTTAATTTTATTTCTATTTTCCTTTGAACACAGGGTTTATTTTTAACCTGTTTTCTAGAAGGCCAACAGGAACCTTTGAAATCCATTTGTTTATACTTGTGATTTGATACTTTAAATAAGGCAGTTCACACCAGGCAGAGAGAAACACCTTAAAACTATAGATTCTTTGAAGTATTATTTACCACCTCTCTCTGTGTGCCTTCGTGAGATCTAACCCATGGTGATAAAGAGTTTCTATACCTCTTATTTAAATATTAGCTGCCAAATCTTCAGATTCTATTCACAATATAAAATGAGGAAAAATGCTGTGTATTTACCATAAAACAGATCAAATAAACATTTAGATCACTGCTAAGAATCGTTCTGACATTTAAAGAACATAATAATCCCTATCTTTTCCTTAAAATATATAATGAAAACCACTTTATAAAATTCTTGGCATATTTTAAGGTTAAGGAATTTTTGATAAAGATTCTAACAGGCAAGCATAAATAGTTCTAGAATATTCTCACAAACACATAATTGACTTTTATCAACATCTGGTTATAGAAACTAAAGTCAGCAAATCTTTCCTTAAATACGTGCTTTTCACATTTGAAATCATTTTGGCTGTGGCTTTGAGAGCCTTTACTAGACAAATGAATCAGCTGGCATTATGGAGAGTTTCAGAACGTGTAGCATCAGAACAGCACCAAAACAGCACAAGGGGAGTGGTTGATCATAATGAGTGTGGCACATAACCTCTTCCTAGCATGAGCAGTTGCTGATGTTATTGCTTACTGTTTGCTTTCCATGGCAAAATAATTATCTGGAACAGATAAGATCGCAAACCAGTTAATATCACAAGTCTGCCCCTGCTGCTAATATGATCTTATCAGTAACTGACTGATCACCTTCTCTGGGAGAAGTATCAGCACTTGTGTGTTTTTTTTTCTTTAACTGATCCTAAGATGAGAAGCCAATGTGATACACTCTATTCGGAAAATGAGCTTTTACTTTTTCTTTGTTAAATATTTTCCTCACAGAGCTTGTGTTTACCTTATGGGAGTATTTCCAAAGGCAGAGGCTCAATTCCATGCTGCTGAAATATATCATCATGTTTTGGCATAATTGTATTTCTAATGGGCTCTTAGAGAAAGGAATGCATAAGTGCCAATTACAGCATGGTACAAATAAAGCATTATTATGTGCTTTAGAACAATCTGCATAATGGCAATATAGTCATATTATGTTCAGTTTTTCTATTTGCAGTATTTGAGTCTCTCCGTCAACAAATAATTTTCTTTATGGAAGGTCCAAAGGGTGATGTGATGCTTTTATAAAAATAATAATGTCTTTGTCAATAATATATATAAGCAGCAATTATACATAATAATATATAATTTCTTTGTCAATAATATATATCGTAAATATATGTATATTCATATATGTATATATTCCATATACAAATATAGATATATGCAAAGTGGTCATACAGGGTGGCCATCAAGTTCATATGCAATTCATTGTACAGCTACAGATAAAAATTCAGGTCTCACACAGCATATTACTTCTATGGTTATAGTATTTGAATAATGTAATTACTGTTTGACAAATCAGAAGATAACTAAAAGTTAATCCTCCTATCTTTGTTCATATATGAAACCCAAGAGAAAGTGACACCAACAGATTAATTCAGAAGCAAAAATCCTAAATAAGAATTTAAAAACAAATGTAAGAAAAACAGTCACACTAATCTGAAACACAGATTGCTTCTGATGTTTCAAGGAATAAACCTCATGTTGGAATAATAGTATATGTTGAGGTAAAAAAACGTATTACTTATTATCTTCAAGTCTGAGTGCCTTAGAGGAGCACAGGAGCACCGTTTCTTGAAAGTGATGTGGTAAACTCACGGGGATGCTCACTAATGTAAATCATCACAAACTTGACTAACATTTTCTGGTCTTGACTCTACGTGACAGGCCAAAAAGGTCTTATTTCCATTCAGTTTTTACCAAGTCAGAATCTGTTTAACAATATGGCAGGACTATACACAAAAACTGTATTAGTTTGGGCATCGAATTTAAAGGGAGATGACCCATAAAACGTCCGTGATGAAGTGAGCCCTGTTCGTGCAGTGTTACCCTTGAGCAACAGTGTTAGGTTTGTCAGTGGGGGAAAGATTGCTTTCTTTTCTTTAAACTGAAAATGACTGACTTTAGGAGAAAATAACAATGAAATTGTATTTCAAAATATTTACACGTTTGCAATTATAGATATGTAGGAGGTTTTTTATTATTCCAAATATTGAATATTAAAACAGAATTGAATATAAAAATAAGAAGCAAAAACAAAGACCAATTTTACTGAAGAAGCACAAATGATCAAATGATACGTAATTTGGGGAAATATATATAGAAAGTATTACAAAATGCCAGAAAAATTACTTAGAATATTTGGAATAGCAGTGTTCAGAAGACAAAAGAAGAGATTGTAAATAAAAGAAACCACTGTATGTAATATTAACTATATATTAAATAATTCTCTGAGATTTTGAAATAGTTTAAATTTTTCGAATATAGATATAGAAAAAGTAATTATGACTCATTTCAACACCTTACATAATCAAACATCTTACTGTGGTATTAGCAAACTTAAACTTAGAAGCCATCAAAAGCTACAAGTGATATTTAGTATTCGTAATCACACGAGTTTACTAGATGTATTGTGGTTTTGTTAAGATGTTCTTGATTCATTAGATTTTACATTTACATGTACATATAGATGCTCCCTCGGTAATAGTTATATATTACTGAAAATGATATGTATAACAGTATATCAACCGAATATAGATGAGAAAATTCAGGCAAACATGTTGTTCACGTAAACAGTAACTGAAAAAGAAAAGACCTCTCAATTTTTTTTCCTCAAAGATACACGTGCTTTGTTTTATCTTTATGTACTTGCTATAAAAGTAAATACCCTAATTTCTGAGACTAGAGAGCAGAGTATCTTATTAATATTTTCCATATTTTTGGTGTTAGTAATGTATTAAAGTGTATCATTAACCTTAAAATCTTTCCTTGTGTTTTCCATATTATGTTTTCCATAATATGCTACATATTATGCCAAAGAATTAGTTGTGTATTTCTCCAAAAGCAGACAATCTTTCTTGTTAGTTCTTTAATCATATTGTGAAAGCATAATTGCATTCTGTGCATGCTCGGGTGACATTAAAGTGATCTGTTTGTTGTGCCTAGCAGAATGTCATTCTTTCTCAATTATGTATTTAGAGAAATTCACCCAAGGACTTCAGAGCAACATTGTATTCCTGCCCTCCCATCTGTCTAAGTAAAAGCTGGGAGGTAGTTCTCACTAATTGGTTAAAATATCTTCTCTATGTGTTTAAAAATATGAATAAATATATGAAAAGACCATTTCACAAATGAATATCTTGTTCCTTAAGGCTAATTTGGAAATATTAAATTGTCCAGAAAAGACAATCTATGTTGAGATTGTCAATATGAGAGTCATAACTAAAATAATTATGGCAATTGAAATATCAGATATATCTGATTATTGATCTCTTGACCTGCTTTTAGTACTCAAGATTTAATTTTATCTCAAAACTAACACACTTCTTTTTCAAATAATTTCTCTGCAAAACTTTACACGGAATTTTTATTTTATTAGCACCTATTAATCATGACCTCTTTTGAATTTCTCACAAGCCCTCTATAACATAGCCTTAAACTTATTCCCTGGAGTTGGCGCTATTCATGCTTTTATCTTCCTTACATGTAATATTCATCTAAAACTTTTTATGTGTTTTTATTCAGACTGACATTTGTCCCTTTTTTCCCTCCACTTGTTCAGAACTTTTATATTTCCAAAGGCTCTGTTAAATATTATATTAGTTATTTTCTGCTTCTTTCACTCAGAGATACTTTTTACCATCTTTCCAAGTTGATAATGTCCACAGCCAGCTTCTGTCAGCAAATTGACAACATATCAATAGCAGCACCCTCTACGTGCTTTCTTTCAAGAATTAATATGTAGGATATTGCATTTAAAAAATAGCACGCATTAAATACCATAATAAAGTAAAAGACAGATGAAAACAAGCATGACAAGCATTTTGAATATTATTAACATATCAAATCATTTCTACAAATAAGAAAATAACCTATCAGGTAAATTTTAAATGATATGTATTTACAATTCACAGAACTAGAAATTTAAAATAGATATATTTAAATTTTCCATTCTAAAATACAAAATCATACTTTAAAATGATTGACATCAACTTTTCAACAAGGAAATTATCCTATGTCTGTAATTAGAAATAATGTGAAAAGAAATGGACACTGTGATGTTCAGGATAAAAACTGTCCAGCAACTTGGCACCATGACAAAGCAAGCGTTCATACTTTAATCTTGGTAAGTACACAGCTGGGCTTATTTCATAGGGAAATCATGTAAATAGTTTAGAAGCTTTACATATATCAAGTTCATCAGAAAATCAGTTATAATACTAAGAAATTAAGACAGTTTGTGGTCACAGAAAAATTGTTAAAATGAACTCAGAAACAACATCTTCTAGCAGATTTGAGTGGGTATTAGAAAAAGTTATTTTTAGTTTGGTCTTTAATATAGTTGTTTTTTAAAAATACAAATTGCAGCTTTATAAACCCTCTTGATGTAGGGGATAGACTATGGCTTCTTTAACATGTCTTCCCATGCTCCACAATTTCAGGGGATGTGTAGTGTTTGCCAAGAACATAGTATATAAAAATGGATACCCCCAAGAAGTGTGAGTAGATGTCACCTGTGTTCTTCATTCTCCCTAAATTGTGAATTTAGTGTCAGTGTTTTCAAAAGACGTAACAAAGACACAGAAATATATGTGACTTTTTCTAAGGCTATGATGCCATATCACTCAACCTAGGGAAACAGAGTGAGACTATCTCAAATAATAATAATAATTTTGACATCTCTAAAAGAATCTTTGTAATAGCCAGACTTTATTATCATTTGTCACCCATTCCTCTATGGTCATGCTTTCACAAAACCTCAGTCATTTATAGCTATTGGCATATGCACAGTTTCTTCATTACAACAAAAGAAAAATGTATTTCTACATTTTAGGTATCAAGCCCAAGTCTCTGAACATCACTGTCCTTTCTCTACATATGTTATTATCTCGCTAAACCATAAATCTAATTGACTTTACCACCTCTACACTTGATCTTATGTTATGGCTTCCTCTTACTCATCTATTTAATTACTTTATATCCCTAACATTCCTGCTCTCATCTCCCTTTGTCGTAATTGAGTGGAAAAAACTTATTAAATCCGTTCTCTGTTCACTTGCTGACCTCAGCTGAGCAGCTGAATGTGGGCTGGTAGAGGAGAAAAAAATTACTAGTCTGAGAGATCTCACTTTAATTTTATGGTTACTAATTTGAAATGGGCTCTTAGTGCTGCTCTATAATCCTACAATATTTATTTTATCTCTTGTATCCGCTACTATTCTAAAAAGATTATTTTATACCTTCAATTCTTTTACTTAATCCCAAAGACATCTTTTTTTCTTTCTCAATCTCAGCTGAAGAACACACTTCCCAATTCACTGAGAAAATAAAAATAATCGGAAAAGAACTTCTACTTGCCAATGCGCCATGCTGAGTTCATATTTTCTGAATTCCCTTCAGAAACTTCAGATGAATGTTGCAAACTGTTACCAAAAGTCGCTTCTTCAAGAATTCTTTGTAAACAATTGTCTTTATCCTCTCCTGCATCATTAATAGTTTCTCCCTATTAGATCACTTGTTTTAGCATAAAATCTTATTAGATTAGCTCTAGTCTTTAAAGCAAACACACACAATAAAACCTGAACCTTACATCCATCCTCCTGCTACACCTACTACCTGCTACTTCTCCTGTTTGCAGAAAAAACATAAAAATTGTTCAATGAATTCCTTTTGCCTCCTACCCCTCTCTATTCCCCGTTGAACCCATTTCAATACCACTTTATGGCTTTCACTGCTCTAGTTTTATGTATCTTGACTCCACCAATAATGACCGCCACCTTAATAAGTGCAGTGGTCAACAAGTCTAAATGCTAAATGTGTTTCTCATCATTAAATATTTGCATACTCACATACTCTATTTCCCTCAAAATACTTTATTTGTAAGATTTCTATGATGTCATTCTTTCTTGTGTATATTCTTTACTTGTCTATACATTTTTAACTGTACAAATTCTTCTCAGTGTCTAGAAAAACAGAATATACATAATGGGTGCTAAATAAACACTTGTGTGAATAAATGAGTCTTTTGATATTTTCTTCACTTTCTCTCTCTCTTTTTTTATTTCCAATCTACCATTATCACCTGTTTTTTATCACCAATCTACCATTATCACCTGTTTGCATATTCCAAAATATGTCAATATTTGTACAGGCCCCATTCGTTCCTCTATTGATAATTTTATGTACTATCTTATTATTCTTCCTGCCTTCTCCTTTCTGGACCCTTATAATTAATTTAATATACTAAAAAGTATAAGTGACCTTCCCAAAAATCAAAATCTATCATGCCATTTCACTGCAAAAACACTTGTATTTCATTTCAGAATAGCTTCTCATTATAAATCAAATAGAATTCACTCTTCCTACCAAGGTCTATAAGGCCTGCTTGATATATTTCTATATGATATTAAAGGTCAGCCTGATTTCATCTCTTAGAACTCATCGATTTTCCCTCTTTTTTCTATTTTCTAGTCCTGGCCATTTTCTTTGAACACACTAAGCTTACTACTGACCCAGATTTTTTATTTATGAGTTGTTATTGTAAAGTATTTATGCTTTCTTGATGCTTTTATGGCTACGTCTTTCTAAACATTCAGATCTCATCTTTAATGTAATCTTCTCAAAGTCTCCTTCTCTGGGAACGTAAACCATACAAAATATTGTTTCTTACAATTAAGAGTACTTGAAATTATCTCATTTCTTAATATGATTATAATGTATCTCTTTCCAACAGAATTTAAAACTTTGAAAGACAGGGATTTATTTATTTTTTATTATTGAGGATTCATGGCGGGTACACAGAAGCAGGTTACATTAGTTGCTTTTGTTAGATAAGACCCTCTTATAATTGTGTTCTGCCCCCAAAAGGTGAACCCTATCCCTTGACCCCCTACACCCCCCTCCTTCCCTTTCTCTGCTCTCCCCATCCCCCACACCTGTACTACGTAGTAGGACCTTAATTGTTCTCATATCAGAATTGAATACATGGGATTCTTATTTCTCCATTCTTGTGATGCTTTTCTAAGAATAATGTGTTCCACATCCACCCAGGTTAATACAAAGGATGTGAAAGACAGGGATTTTTATATCTTGTTTCATTTCTAAATTTCCAATGTTTAGAAATGTTTAAATTCTAATACAGATATTTGATACATTTTTATTGACAGACAAATAGTTTTTAGGTGATATTGTAGTTGAACCACAGTCAATTGTGAAAATGACAAATTTTAGGGTATTACAAAATAGCAAAACATAATGAAAAGTACTGAGAGTAGATTACTTCTCCAGAAAGAATAGAGAACCAGTAAGATGGGTGTAAAATATGTAAAAATATGTCAAATTCCAAAGTTAACATTTAAAAACAATGTAATAAGCATGTATTCTGTATGAAATATTGTTGAAACAATTGATTATACCTTAGAGAGG
Source organism: Galago senegalensis (assembly GCA_963575145.1). Lineage (NCBI taxonomy): Eukaryota > Metazoa > Chordata > Mammalia > Primates > Galagidae > Galago > Galago senegalensis. The sequence continues at coordinate 10,257 of CAUYTI010082115.1, forward strand.
TAGAACTCTCAAATCTTTGTCTTACACTACACTGATAAATAATATATAATGAGATTAAATAGTAAAATGCAAAATAAATAAACTACATGAAAAATGAAAAAAATATTTATAACCTTAGAGTGCAATTACTTTTAAAGGAATATTAAAAACTTTAATCCATGATGTAAAATATTTGTTATGATTATTGTATTCATCTGGGTTCTCCAGAGAAAGAGGGTCAATGTGATATAGACATAGATGACAGATATAGATATAAATATAGATATTGATAGATAGAAACAGAGGTTTACCAGAAGAAATTGCCTTCTGATTATGGAGGCTGAGGGGTCCTAAGGCAGACAGACCAGGGTCTAAGATCTGCTGTTTGCAGGCTGAGCCTTCCAAAAGCTGATTGTATAGTTCCTACTTGAGTTAAGGGGCCTGACAATAAATGGAACCACAGGTTTATGTTCCAGTCTGATTCTGAGTTCTAAGGCAAGAGAATACCAATGTCCCAGCTGAAGGACAGTTTTGAAAAGAGAGAATTCTTTCTTATTCAGTCTTTTTTTCTGGTCAGGCTTTCAGTGGATAGTATGAGACCCACTCACCTTGGGGAGAGCCATCTACTCTACTAGGTCTATTAATTCAAATGTTAATCTCATCCAGAAACACCCTCAGAAACACATGCAAAGATACTGTTGGAAAATATCTGGACACTCTGTGATCAGTCAAATTAACACATAAAATTATCACAAGTCTGAACTTTGTGAGCTCTGAACCCATACACATCTTCCTTAAACCATATTTAATCTCCAAGTAAAGATAATGACAAGGTCATAATTTAATTTAGCATGATACAACTATTTCAAGTACAACTGGAAAAACACTAACCTCTTCCTCAGAAGAATAACCCTTTGAGTGATGGTTACATGGTCTGACAATGAAGTTCATGAACTCATCCTAAAAAATTGATACATACGTCATTGCTGAATATCACCACCAACTTTAAAGCACTCCTCTTGGGAAGCTATGGATAGGATCTGTCACCCACGTCAACACCATGACTCCCTTCTTTGCCTGTTAATTCAGAGGCACAAGGTGTCCAAAGTGACAAGGCAGCAGTCTTAACTTTAGATCCAAGCAAATAGTTTTGTGTCTCATTGTGGAAACATTCCTCCCTTTGGAGCTAAAACTTCTAGGCCAGCAGAGCATAGATTGTGTAAAACAGAAGCAACACTTAGCTGATGGGTTGATGAGGGTAATAGGGGTAATAGAGAGTGGTTAGCCCCCTATTTCCACACCTTGATTCCTGCACCTGTAAATTCTGGCTATGAGAAAAAAACAGTATAATATACTGAATGTTGATTGAGGATTTTTTGTCTTCAGAAAAATATTATCCAAAACCTGTAAGGTATTTTATCTTAGCTGGTGCTATAACAGAGTCTTGAAAAGCCCTCTCCCTCATTGCACCAAACTAGCTTTCAGGATAATGGAGAATATGGCAATATCAGTGAATTCCATGAGCATTGACCCATCTCCCCACATCATTAGCTGTAAAATAGTTCCTTGATCAAAGCAATGCTATATGGAGTTAATAAGATGGTAAACAAGACATTCAACAAGCATACAAATTGCAGTTTTTGCAGAAGCATTGTGTGAAAGGAGGGCAAATATATATCCAAACAATGTATTTATTACAGTAAGGAAAAAAATTGTGCCCCTCTTTATCAAGAAAACAGTGTAATGTAATCTATCTGCTACCAGATAGCTGGCTAATCACCCCAAGAGATCATGCCATACCAGGGCCTCAGGGTTGGTCTCTACTGCTGGCAGAGTTGTGCCCTGAACAGTTGCAATAACCAGGTCAGCCAGTCTTGGTGAGTGGCAGTCCATGTTGCTGAGCCCATGCATTAATCTCTTGCTACCATGGCCACTTTGTTGTGAGCCTATTGAGTAATTACAGGGTCCACTGGGGAAAGAAGTGACCGGTATCCACAGAATGATTCATCATACCTACTTGATTACTTCCCCAACTGAAGTCATCCTTTGTAAGTATTCACTTGGTACATAAATGTACTCCCATCTTTTACCCATTGAGAGAGGCCTATCCACATTCCTCTTTCCCAAATTTCCTATCACCAATTTTGTTATCATGTTCATTCATTTGAAGTCCCCAACCATCCAGCCAAACTGTTGCTCACCTTCTGGGAATTAATACATATTCCCACATCTGGCCATTTCTTCTGCCAAGCCAAGTAAATAGCTAGGTGCACTGCCTAAAGCTCTGCTCACTGGCAGGAATTCCATCCACAGACATCCTTCAAGGATATTCCTGAAAAAGGCTGTATTCTGTAGCTTTCCACATGTGGATGGTTTTAGCATGTCCTGTGAACCAGGCCTATGTTTCTGTTCCTTTGTCAACTAAATACAAGTAATTCTTTATGAGACCATAGGTAGAAGATTGGAAAGAAAAAGCTGAGTAGCTTGAGAGAAGAGCAAGGGCATTTGGGCCACTTCTTCATGTCACTGACTTGTGTCTTCTGAGTCTGTACAAGCATAGTCAGGTACACACCATGCCACATATGATGCTGCGATACTACACATGCCCAATGTTACAGCTTGGAGTCAACATCCTTTTCTTTTCTTTTTTTCCTTCCCTTCCCTTTCCTTTATTTTCTTTTCTACATACCGGAGTCTTACTCTGTTGCTCCAGGCTAGAGTGCTGTGGCATCACTCCTGGGCTAAAGTGATCCTGCTGTTCCTCAAAAAGAGTAGTTATCTAAGCAGGATAGCAGGACTCTTTGTTCTAATGTCCTAAGGGATTTCACTGCAATTTACCTGTAAGGAACTGCCTGTTGTTGTTCCAAACAGCATCCCATGTGTGTAACTGAGGGCACCAGGACCACTGAATCTGCTGGATCATATGGCAGCTTGCACAGCACCTGGACCTGCTGGTGAGTCTGTTCTCATTTGGTACCCACTTGAAACTAGCTTTATGGGACACTCAATGAATGAGCCAAAGTAACACAGCCAATAAGGAATATTTTGTCTCCAAAATCCAAAAGGGCCCACTAAATGTTCTACTTTATATTTTTGTTGTTCTATGGGGGTGTCAGATGCAATAACTTATCTTTTAAACTTAAAGGGATACCTTTCACACCCCATACCACTGCATACCTAGAAATTTCACTAGAGTAGAAAGGACACTGATTTCTTTTTCTTTTTCTTTTAGTTGGGTTTCCTTTCCACTCTCTAATGTACTAAGTCTTACCGATCAGTAGTTGCTACTCCCACTCACTGGATTGACTAGTATAATTTCATCAAGTAATGGACTACTATGATATTGTACAGAAGGGAAATGTGATCAAGATCTCTTTGTACTAAATTACTTCCTAGGGTCTGAGGTATTACCGAACAGTGAAGGTATACTGCTGACCGTACCAGCTGAAAGTAAACTGCTTCTGGGAGTTTTCTGAAAAGTATAAAGAAAAAAGCATTGAGCTGCTTACCAGGTACCTGAGAATGGTTTAATTTGGTTGAGTGGTGAAATCACATAAAGTACATTGTAGGAGACGCCAACATCCGAGCAAGATGATCTGCAGCTGAGGCGTGGACCTCGGGCCATTCCTCCACAGGAGTTCCTTGGGGGAGGAGCCCGTGCCCTCAGCAAGCAGTCATTGTTAATTACTCCCCTCACCTGTAT
>CAUYTI010082116.1:0-40496 GCA_963575145.1 Galago senegalensis
TACTTGGGAGGTGGAGGCAAGAGACTCGCTTGAGCCCAGGAGTTGGAGGTTGCTGTGAGCTGTAATGCCACGGCACTCTACCCAGGGGGACAGCTTGAGGCTCTGTCTCAAAAAAATAAATAAATAAATAAATAAATAAATAATCTAGAGATGACTTAAAATATTGAGAAGGATATGTGTCATTTATATCCAAGTATTGTGCCATTTTATATTAAGGGCTTGAGCATCTGTGGATTTTTGTATCCCTGGGGATCCTGGAACCAATCCCACAAATACCAAGCGTCAACTGTATTTATAAATCTTTAGCTGCTCTTTGATTATTTTCCTGAAATAAATCAGGTAGGTGAAACTCCTGGGCCAACACGGCCCTCAACTTCATATTTGCACAATCTGCCTCCCTCATTTCACCCTAATCCCAACCCTGAGTCATAGTATTTTGAACCATATATACTAACGACTTTTAGTGTTTGTGTGCAGATGACAATCTTATCATTTATGGCTCATTTTACTTGCCCAACGTCCCAAGAGCCTGGCCTGGGAAACCTGCCACGTAGAAACAAACTCTACCCCACGTGCTGAACACAGCTGAGCTGATGAACAGCTTCAGCTCCACCCTCGGACTTGGTAAAGGATGAGAGGCTGGAAGACGGTGCCTCTGGAAATTAAAAACATACTGACCTTATGTTAGCATGATGAAAGTATGATGTCAGTAACTATTTACCAAAGAAACCAGATAGCTTTTGTCTTGCAAATCAGAGGAAGAACTTCAATGTCAGATAATTGATCCATGAAAAAAATGTTCACATTAGTTTCCTTCCATTATCTAAAAAAAAATTAAAGCAAAAATTTATATTTATTGTATTCATTGCAGAAAAACAATAAATATAGGTGAACAATTATTAAAATAAATTAAAAGAAAATTAAATTTCTATTTAAATAGAAATATTAAAATCATTAAATTATCTCAACTCCCCACTACCCTCAAAGAATTACTGTTAATAATTTGGGGTATGGGTAAGCTTTAGCTAAGCAAATTATGTCTCATTTTTTGTACAAAATGGCAATATAGTCTACACACTTTTTAAAAATGCATCGAGTTCATTGTTCCCTGCCTTACCCAAGCCTGAGTATTTCACAGACACTCTGTAGACGCATCAGCCTGCCTCTCCATTTCAGGAGTATCTTGACAAGTATTACACAAAGAAAGGAGGACACCAGATTGGTGAGATGGTTGCCAGAGGAGGCAATTCCATGGTAAAGAAGATTAAGGAGCTGCAGGCCTTCTTCGGCCTCCAAGTCACCGGGAAGTTAGACGCAACCACAATGGACGTGATCAAGAGGCCGCGCTGTGGGGTTCCTGATGTGGCAAACTATCGCCTCTTCCCAGGGGAACCCAAATGGAAAAAAAACACTTTGACATACAGGTAAGGAGAACGATCTTTCCAAATTCAGAGAGAAACAGCCCTCCCCTCTTTTTTTACTTTTCTTTTAAAAATATCTTCCTTCTATCTGTATAAAAAAATTCTGACTCCTTACAACAATGAGAGAGAATAACAACTTTTTAGGTCCAACCATTAAGCTATGACAATGGACAATTCACTATGATCTCAGGACGATCGTCATGACTGGACATTCCAGGCCAGACAATTTCACCAGTTAGATACCTCACATGAATCATTAAAGAAAAGTAATGTGGTCTAGGATTAATGACCTGACAGCACAAACCAGTTTTCTTAAAACAACCCACTCAATAAGAATGATAAATTTCACCTTTTTTTTTTTTTTTGAGACAGAGCCTCAAGCTATCCCCCTGGGTAGAGTGCCGTGGCATCACAGCTCATAGTAACCTCCAACTCCTGGGCTCAAGCGAGTCTCCTGCCTCTGCCTCCCAAGTAGCTGGGACCAGAGGCACCTGCCACAACGCCCAGCTATTTTTTGGTTGCAGCCGTCATTGTTGTTTTTGGCGGCCCGAGCTGGACTCAAACCTGCCACCTTAGGTGTATGTGGCTGGTGCCTTAGCCACTTGAGCCACAGGCGCCGAACCAAAATTCACCTATTAATAAATTACTTTTGTTGATTCCCAAAATCACTGATTATTTATTCACCATCAATGTATGCGTTCAATATGGGGGCTACAGAGGTGAACAGATCACTTTTCCTGACCTCAGGGAACTCGCCATCCTTTGGGGAGGACCGACATGCCCACAGACAGCTGGAGCTCTCCATCAAAAGTAGAAAACCACAGGTGTAAGCAGAGACCTGGGAGCACCTGGAGACAATTACCAAGTTGCCCAGGACAGGGCAGTCATATCTGAGCAGGATTTAAGTCAAAACAGAAGCAGTTCCACCCTTAGCTCCAAGCTGCACCCTGTCCCTGTAGACTTCCCTGTCCCCATCCTGTAGACTAAAGGGACCACCCCGTGGAATGTTGGTCCTTTTCCTCTGCTCTGGGTACCAAGGCTGGATTCCCTGACCAGCAGCCTGAACCTACTCTGGGGCCAGTGCAAGCCTCTTCCCCAGGTCAGTCCCACTGCGGGCAGACCAGGTGCAGTGCCCACCTCTCAGCCTGAGCGTGGACAGTGCCAGATGTGTGGACCTCACACATGCCAGATAAATACAGGCTGGAATCCCAGAGTGGCCTCCATGTGTGGTCTTGCCTGGTCCTTGCATGTGTTAGGGGGTTTCCAGGTAGAAAAGCAGTCCAAACAAGCAGCAGCAGAGAGTGGGCCAGCAGGGGTGCTGTGCTAAGCCATGTGCCACCAGCCCCTGGGTGCAGCTGGAGTTGAGGAGGATGGCCAGGATGGGGCTGGAGAGGGGGCTGAGGGCAGCTCCAGTGTGCTGTCGAGGAGTCTGGACAGTAGCAAGCCAGGCCAGGCCCAGGATCGGATTGATTTTTAGGATAAGCAAAGCTAGACAGTAGCTGGAGGAGAGAGGCTAGGTACAGTAGTAGCACAAGCTGTGTGCTGGAGCTGCTCCTAACACCTCACAGGAGCCCATCATTAAAATGTCGAGAATTTGGGTGGCACCTGTGGCTCAGTGAGTAGGGCACTGGCCCCATATACCACAGGTGGTGGGTTTGAATCTGGCCCGGCCAAACTGCAACAAAAAAATAGCCAGGCATTGTGGTGGGTGCCTGTAGTCCCACCTACTCTGGAGGCTGAGGCAAGAGAATCACCTAAGCCCAAGAGCTGGAGGTTGCTGTGAGCTGTGATGCAATGGCGCTCTACCAAGGGCGACAAAGTAAGACTCTGTCTATAAAAAAAAAGAAAGTAAAGAATTTTTCAGCCAGTTGTTAAGACTCCAAGAATTTTAGAGAGCCATTATTAAATCATGTACATTTACAATTAAATAAGTTATACTTTAAAACAAAGGTAATTGGTAATTGAGTGTGGTAGCTCACACCTATAATCCTACTACTCTGGGAGGCTAAAGGGAGCACTTGAGCTCAAGAATTCAAGACCAGCCTGGGCAACAGTGAGACCCCATCTCTACTAAAAATGAAAAACCAGCTGGGCGTGGTGGTGGTCAGCTGTGGTCCCAGCTATTCAGAAGGCCGAGGCAGATGGATCACTTGAACCCAGGAATTTGGGCTAATACCACGACATTCTAGCCTGGGGCATCAGAATGAGACTGTCTCAAAAAAGAAAAAAAAGAAAGAAAAAAACACAAAACAAAGAAACAAAAAGGTAATTGAAACATCACTTTCCATTTCACTCCATTTTGTTATGTGTGTATGTTTATGAGGCTGTTTTCACCTGTTTTCTCTGCATGCGGGAACATTATGCAATGGTGCCCCCGCACATCTCTTCCCAACCTCGAATTCAGCGATGGCACGTTGGTATCGTGTAGTTAGCACTGAAAGAGATTTACAACACAAAAATCAGTAAGTCATACAAACCAGGGCAGTTTTTTCCCCCTGCACCAGGCCAAACAATTAATTTTGTGAACCCATCCTAGAAAAAGTGCTACATATCTCATTGCTGAATATCACTCTGGTCACCTTGGAAGGACTCCCCTTAGCCACCTGGTGAGTATAGTGATGCTGCAGTTGTTAAACTGTCCCAGGACACCAGAGAGTCCATCTGACGAAACGAGGGCAGGAACACAGGGAGTGGCAGGTGATTCCACTGGGCCACTCTTCACCTGCTATGAGCCTATAAATCCATAAGGTGGCGCTCCGAACAAAACAATGAAAACTGGAGCAGTAAACCCCCTGTGGAGTCCCACGGAGGGATTCTGAGAAAGATGATAGAGTGAGGTCAGAAAAACGTGGAAGCTTTTCATAGTTTTCTTAAAATAAACTGTGTTCTATGTTAGCCTGCGACTAGATGCAGTAAAAACAAGGTGCACAGATGCAGATGTGAGACTTGGGGAAGTCTAACAGCCTCCTGATAAGCTGGGCAGTCCCAGACCCCTCAACCACTCAACTGCCCGTCCACTTTCGTGCCCAGACAGCTCCCCTGTGCCCGCCCTGCTGGAAGACACTAGAGGCTATCTGAGCACCCGTCTGTGTAGCTATGGGGTTTCCAACAACTTCTCATAACACCAGAGGATCAAACTAAAACCCGCAGCAGAGTGCTCGTCTGCATAAGCTTTGGAGTCAGACAGAATTGGGCTCAAACCTTGACTCATCTGAATTTGTGAGTTAGAGCGAGGATTAGAGAATATACCTCATTAAAAAGTGCTTCAAACAATGCGTGGCATGTGGCACATCCTCAAAGAATACCAGCTGTCATTACTACCGCTTTATCCGTCGCTGTACACCTGGGTCAACCATTCCCACGCATTCTCTTCTGTTCCGGTGCTGTCCCTTTCTCCAGCCCAGCACACGCAGCCACCAACACGAAGATGTGGCTGATGTAGTGATAATGGGAGGGGATTTCAAGGTACTAACCGGCCAGACTTGTGACAAATCAGATTGTCATGCAGTGGGCTTGGCACATTTTGAAAGCATTGAATAGTCACTGTCTTTCTCATTTCCCCCTCAGCTCTGCAGCTGCCTTCTCTTGGCCCCAACCTCTGGAGTTACAGAGCCCCTGTTCCTCCCTTCTTGAGCCCTGAAGTGAGCTATGTACTATCCTCTCTGTGGGACATGGGCCTTCATTGTGGAACTCCTGATTGCAGCTGCACCACCTGCATTACAAGAACCTAGGATATTTTAAACACAGATTTCTGTATTTAACAACCTTCCTAGGGAGTTAACCACAGGTCCTAAAGCTTTAGAGCCAGTGGGTAGGCCCTAAAACAGCCAGCTTTTAGTCTTTACTTCATTTATTAAGCATTTGCTAAGCACCTACTATGTGCAAGGCATTAGACAAGGAGCCAGAAGAGAGGAAACAGGCTCAGTTTCTGCTCCCAGGTGCGGCTCCTACAGGCCCAGCTTCTCACTTTGGATCCGGCGACCCAGCCCCACCCAAGGTCCCAGGAGGAAGGCTCTCTCCTCCCTGGCCTCCGCGTGCTGCCAGAGCCTGCCACTCCTGGGCTCCATGGCCAAGTATGTCTCCACCTGGTTTGTCAAAAAAGCACTGCATATGTCTACCTTCAGGTGTCATTGTCACACCAGAACTTGCAGAAGGCTCAACCTTTCTGCAGTCCCAGTGAGCATCCCATTTTAAAGTTAGCTCATCCTCTTTAAAAACGCATTGTTTTCAGAAAACAAAAAACAAAAGACATTTGCCAGCAGCCCTGGGGAAATCCCCATGGCCTTTGAATGAGAATTTGCAAAACCTCAAAGGTCCACACTTACATTTCTCATAATTGAATACTTTAGGGCCTTCTGGGGAAAAAACAGTCCTCTCTCAATTACAACCACTTTACAGAAAATGTTCCTGTTCTCTAGTGGTAATGTCACACAGTGTTATTCTTTAAAATCAGTGGTAGTATGAAAACCATGAGAACCAGACTTCTTCAGTCCCAGATTATCTCAACTGTCTCTCGTTTCTCCCTTTCATTTGCCTTGTTGTCTAAGATGAAGCAATTTAATGTACATAAAAGCAAAATGATAATTATCATTTAGTAGAAAAAAATCTAAGTTGTCGATTTTTAGTCAACATCTTTTGTTTTTAATACATAATTCTTGCCTTCTTCACTTGGGCGCACTTACTGCAAGAAAACCATGTCTGTTTCTTTTCTTTTCAGAATATCCAAATACACGCCTTCCATGAGTTCTGCGGAGGTGGACACGGCCATAGAGATGGCCTTGCGGGCCTGGAGTAGCGCTGTCCCCCTGAACTTTGTTAGAGTAAACACGGGAGAAGCGGATATTATGATCTCTTTTGAAACTGGAGGTACCGTGGTACTTCTTGGGTTTCATCTAGTAAGGAGAATCGTCCCAGTACTGTCCCTTCTTCACATTTAATCCAGGGGATCGGCACGATTTTTCTTGGCACGGTGTTAGGATGGGCAGAGACCATGACTGTGGCAAAGTCATGACCTTTGTGGGGCCAGAAAGCAGGGCCAAAGGGGGGTTTAATATTACTTGTCATTAGACCCAGTTGTAGGGTAGATTCACTGTCACAAGCTTGCATTATGGTTTTGCCCCATTAGGGGACAAATTCTGTCAGATTTAGCTTTCCCAGTGGCCACCCAACTCATCCAGTCCCATCACGGTGTTTGTCTCTGTGTCCCATCTTCCACATTAGCAGAGACGCTCCCCTCTTGAATTCTCACTGACGGAAATAAATTCCAGTGACTTTAATGCAGCTTTCTCCACTCCGTGGCAATGGCTAGGAAAGTGGCGCTCCTGTCCTGCCCACGCGTGTAGACTACCTTTCGGAAGGTAGCGAGAGGGCTGCCTCTAGCTTGCCCAGGTCTCCATCCCTCCCTCCGTGCTAGTGAGGCGCAGAGGCAGAGTGCCCACCAGGGTTGGAGGCGAGCTCTGAGCCCTTCCCGAGGACACGTCTAGGAAGTAGGCAGAGGAAAGGCCAAGTGGCCCGTGAGATTCCCTTCTCTTCTCAGCTTCCTAACAGTTGAGAGAACTACTGTCTCTTCCCCTCCACAGGTAACGTTTCTTTTTTTAAATTTCAAATTAATATGAGGGTACAATGTCCCCGTGTTTACCTGGATCAAGTTGCAACACATTCTTCTTAGTAAAGTATCACAGGAACATGTCTAAATGTCCATGTCATTTCAAATGCTGATCTTAATTTTAATCTGATGTAACTGGGGGGAAACCTGCTTAGGATCAAGCCATTCCTTAGCACAGACCCCTTAGAAATGGCCTTGGGTCTGTAGCCAGACCCACAGCAGGTCTTGTTTCTCCCAGAGGACCAAGGCCACTCTGGGGAGATGGCAGAGCAGTGTGACCCAGGGCAGCTTTGGGGAGCAGGCAGTTACCATCTGGCTCTCGCTTCATCGCTCAAGCTGGGGTCCTATCCCGACACACGTGCCGACTAGAAACTGCTGCCGTTGCGTTCGGTCCTCCAGGCAGGTGACTTGATTAAGCAGCATTGCTTTGAACCCTGACAAGCAGCTTACCAGAACTTATCAAAACAGCTTGTTTTGTTGTTTCTTTAAAAATTACCCCTCCCTAAGATTCTAAAAACTTGTAAAACGTAGCTGCTTCTACCTGCTTCATTCTGTTCTCCTTTCCTATTAAATTTGTAATGAAATATTAATTAAATAGATAATAAATGTGGTTGTGGAGAGAAGGGAACATTTTTACACTGCTAGTGGGACTGCAAACTAATACAACCTTTTTGGAAGGAAGTATGGAGAATCCTTAAAGAACTCAAATTACACCTCCCATTTGATCCTGCAATTCCATTACTGGGCATCTACCAGAAGGAAAAAAAAAAAAGCATTTTGTCATAAGGACATTGGCACTAGACTGTTTATCATAGCTCAGTTTACAATTGCCAAATTGTGGAAACAGCCTAAATGCCCACAAACCCAGGAATGGATTAACAAGCTGTGGTATATGTGGACCATGGAATACTATTCAGCCACTACAAAAGATGGAGACTTTACAACCTTTGTATTAAGCTGGATGGAGGTGGAGCACATTCTTCTTAGTAAAGCATCATAAGAATAAAGAAGCAAGAATCCGATTCTATTACGAAGGCAGTGAATGATCTAATACAAGGTGGAGAGTAGGGGAATGGGGAGCGGGGAGAGGGAAGGAGGGGAGGGGTCACAGTGTGTGACACACCTCTTGGGGGCAGGAAATAATTATAAGAGGGACTTGACCTAACAAATGCAATCAGTATAACCTAACTCTGTACCCTCAATGAATCCCAAACAATTAAAAAGAACAGATAATAAAGCAAAACACATAAACCTTTGAAAGCTAGGGTTTTGTAAACACCTTTATTATTTCACAAGTTTTACACATGAAAGTAAATCAAAATTACAAAGAAATGGTCTGGGTTTTTGACACTTCCATGAATTGTACCGTACTGTGCTGTAGAAACAGAAAGCACACACACTTCTTCAGTTCACTGCCGCTGTCTTGGCGGAATCCTACTTCCCGAGCTCATTCTGCCAATAACAAGCTGCCAAGCAGTGGCCGACACTGCTGTCTACTGCCCCTCTGTTCTTTCTCCTTTTGTAATCCATGGCACATGCAAAGTCCACAGTATGCTATGTCAGTTAACAGATGTCACGGCAAAACTATAACAGTAAAAGGGTCTGTTTGGGGGGTTTTTCTATTTTTGTTTTTGTTTTGTTTTTGAGACAGAGCCTCAAGCTGTTCCCCTGGGTGGAGTGCGGTGGCATTACAGCTCACAGCAACCTCCAACTCCTGGGCTCAAGCGAGTCTCTTGCCTCTGCCTCCCAAGTAGCTGGGACCACAGGCGCCCGCCACAACGCCCGGCCATTTTTTGGTTGCAGCCAGCATTGTTGTTTGGCGGGTCCGGGCTGGGGATTCGAACCCACCACCTTAGGTATACGTGGCTGGCGCCTTAGCTGGTTGAGCTATAGGTGCCGAGCCGAGGCCAAGATTTCTAAGGGAGATTTGATTAACAAAGGGCTAGGGTCTGCTGATTGGCTGGGGATAAACTTATGGGATTGGGAAACAGGAATTATCTTCTTGGTAAGCAGGAGCTCCTGGGCCACAGGACTTGTTGGGATCAGTTCACTGGTCTGGTTGATGTCAGTTGGTCCCCTCCAGAACCCCCAAGTGCAGAGTCTGGAAGACATCTCAAAGACCAGTCTTAGGCTTTACAATAGCATTGTCATCTATAGAAGCAATTGGGAAAGTCACAAATCTTGCATCTGTCAAGGATACATGACACTAAGCATTGAGCCTTTATAGTAGTAGGGAAGTTAGGGAACATGGCTGGTTAACTTCTAGCTATGTCTATATGTCTATAGAAATCAGACTTTTATCACTATTTGGGTCTTATAGCCTTACATTATTTTAATATAGGCAGTTTCTTTTTTTTTTTTTTTGAGACAGAGCCTCAAGCTGTCCCCCTGGGTAGAGTGCCATGGCATCACAGCTCACAGCAACCTCCAACTCCTGGGCTCAAGCAAGTCTCCTGCCTCCGCCTCCCAAGTAGCTGGGACTAAGGGTGCCTGCCACAACACCAGGCTATTTTTTGGTTGCAGCCATCATTGTTGTTTGGTGGGTTCGGGCTGGATTCGAACTCACCACCTTAGGTGTATGTGGCTGGCGCCTTAGCCACTTGAGCCACCAGCGCTGAGCCAATATAGGCAGTTTCAAGAACAGGTAATGGAGTGGGAAATACTGTGTTGATTCAGGCTTTGAAGTGTCCCTGGGATCCAATCTACATTTGCTGGATATAGGCTGCTTTCCTAAGAGACTCAACACAGTGGCTTAAACAGAAAAGCAGTGTAATTCTTTCTCACGATCCAAATAATGAGTGGGAAACTATTCTGGTGGCTAAATGGTGGTGGACACCCAGGCTCCTGTTGTTTCTCCACTATCCCATCCCTTCACGGATTCAACATCCAAATGCCTTCAGGCTGTTGGAGGAAGAAAGAGAAAAGAGGAGGGTGTGCTCCTTTCCTGCCAAAGACCACACTCTGAAGTGAACGAGTCCAGTTGGTCGACTCCGGTCTTAAGGCCACAGCCCTGCTGCCAGGCAGGCTGGGGAATGGGGTTTCTGGCAGGCAAGTATCCAGGTAAAACTTATTACTAAAGAAGATGGGGAGTTAGACGTGAACCCCCAAATGACACAAAAATCACACACGGTCATCCTTATACAACTAAGAAGGAACGGCCAAATGAAGCCTGAACGCCTGTAACAGCCCTGGGGATGGGCAGGGGAGGTTCAGGGAATTGACTTTTTCCTGAGGAAATAATTTTAAGCAGAGATCTGAAAGAGTTAATGAGATGAAACAAGAAGAGGGTTCTAGGAGAGGGAACAGTGTGCTAAACCCCCCCAAATGGGGGACAAGGCATGTTTGAGGAATTGAAAAAAGGTTTAATTTAAGGAAAAACCTCATAAATCAGTCTCTTCCCTAGGAACTGAAGCAGGTTAGTAAAAGATGTGCACAAACTCTAAAAAATACCATTTAATTTCTGTGGCTTGGAAATACCCCCCGTGGTTTATCTGCAGCCCAGGGAAAGTTGACACTGGTTTGAGAAGGTCTGATGATTTGGGACGTCTCTCCCAAGACCTGGGTAAATGAGTAAAGTCTTTGTGTGAGTGGCTGCTTAGACAAATTTGGTGAAGTTGTATGTTACTTTTGATTTTATGTAGCCTCCCGAAAGAGTCCTATCATTTTTGTCTATAGCTTATTGAAATAAGGTGGCTTTGGAAATCGTTTGCTGTTTAGCATTAAAGGAACAGACTGGCACTGGGGTAATGGATCTGCCCTAAGATGTGGGAGGGCAGCAGTAATTGTTGACTCATCCAGACTCATTTCCATATGTGTGGTAACACGTGGAAATCAGTTTCCTTACTTTATAGTCTCACTTCTGATTAAAGCCCTGTGAAGTGTGAGTCATAGGAAAGTGGAGATACTAGGATTCGAGGGAGCCCAGTATAAAGAATTCATGAAGTTTTTCTGCGCCACTTACCCTACTTTTTCTTATTGCAACTGAGTAATCGGTTTTTAAATTTTAATGCGCTCCTTTCCTTTGGTTTCCCAAGGACACAACCTTTACCTTACTTGGCTCAAGGCGTCTGTCTGATTGCAAGAGATGAAAATTTGTTATGGAAGGAGAGTCAAGGAAAAGATTGGGTAATTTCCAATCTTTGGTACTCAGAACCATCCCCAGGCAGCCAGTGATCATCTTGAAGGCAGATTTCACATTTCGGCATCTTCAGGCCATGAAAAACCAGGCCCCCCTAGCATAGACCTCACACCCTTTGGTGCAGGGTAGCATAGAGAAGGACAGGATGCCTTGGTAAATTTGAATTTCAGATAAACAATAAATAATTTTTGAGTATAAGTTTGTTCCAAATATTGCATAGAATATACTTAATACTTGAAAAGTTTGCTGTTTTGTCTGTGATTGGGCATCTTGTATTTTTACCGTTTTACCTGCCAATCCCACTCCCAAGGTCTTGAACAGATAGGCAAATACCACTTTATAGTAAGAGCATAAGACAGGAGGGAAGCGTAGAAAATGCTAGTTACACAGACTGGCCAACCATGGAACCCCTTTCCTCTGATTTTTTTTTTTTTTAATTTCAGGTTAATGTGAGGGGACAAACAACTAAGTCACAATATTTGCATTTGTTGGGTAGAGTCCCTCTTGCAGTTGTTTCCTGCACCCCAAAGGTGTGCCATACACCCTTACATTAAGTGGGAGCACACCAATCCCCTCCCCTCTTCTCCTCCCCCCACATTCTCCCTCCCCCCATCTTGAATTTAATTGGAGTTTTAAAAAATATGGAATGTTTCACGAATCTGCATGTCATTCTTGCCCAGAGGCCATGCTAATCTTCTCAGTATTGCTCCAATTTCAGTACATGTGCTGCCGAAGTGAGCACCCCCTTTTCTCTATTTGAACAGAGACTGTGCCCACTATGGAGTCAGAAAGTACCAGATCCTTTCTCCATCTCCCTTGAATAAAAGTGAGGGCACATGTCTGTCAGATTCATCTTCTCCAACCTTGACTAAAAAATAGGTGTTTGGAAGAAGCAGGTGCAGTGTAGCGCCCATTCTGGTGACAGGAGTGACCTTGGCTGCCTCGTCTGACGTTGTCCTTGGCAGAACCTGTGGGGTCCGGAGCCCATGGCAACAGCAGAGGTTCTAAGGCTTTCTCCTGAACGATGTTGCTGGCTGCAGAGCCTGGCTCTGACCCTCTCTGAGCGTCTCTGCAACTGATCTGATACCCTTCTGGTGAATTCCTCTGCTCTTAACTCCAACAGAATCAGTTCTGTTCCTTGCACCTAAAACTGTGAGAGATAAATGAAATATAAGCTTTCTCAGGGGTGAGAAATTGTGGAAAGAAGGACAAAAGGAGTGAAGTAGGGGAACAGAATGGCAGAGGGAGGAGAGGACCTACAGTGAGCGGGCGGGGGCGGGGATGGCTTCTTGGAGGACATTCTGAGAGGCTGCAGCAGTTTTGATTACCTGCTGGGATTCCTAAGGACCAGTTTGTACCCTGGCTGCATGATGCTTGTGGCCTGCTGGCTTTTAAGCATTTTGAATCATGCCTGGGTGCACCCATTTCCTCTTGGTTTGACAGAAAGAGTCTCTGAGGATTAGCTCTCCAAAGCCTCCCTGGACTTTGGTGTGGTCAGGCAAAATTCAGAGTTTAGCGGGGAAGCTTGACATGCTGGGGGAGTGGTAGTTGCATTGCAAAGATCTGTGCGAGGAAGATCACCCAAGCCAGGGCAAATGAAGAGGCACAAACCTCACAGCATTAAGGGGCCCAGTGAAGCTTCATAGCCTGAATAGTGCCACTGGGCTACATCAGCTGAAGTTAGACTAGGCCCATGGATTTGGGGACCCCATTGTTGGTACAGCTAGCAGCACTCTGCAGGAAAGAGATGCTGGCCCAGATTCTTGAAATCCCAACCTGGTCATCATGAGGCTGTCAAAACCATAATCCTCACTGTTCCCTGGGGGAGAGAAGCAGAGAGCAAAGTGGGCTACCTGAGACATACCACATGGATGAAGATTACCTACGTGGATGGTCAAATTGTTGTATTAGATACCGAGACACTTCTATTCCTGGTAAAGGTGTGCACAGGGGCAGAGGAGGAAGGCTAGACCAGCAACTGATACGCTAAATTATCATCATTATTATTTGAGACAGAGTCTTAAGCCGTCACTCTGGATAGAATGCTGTGGCATCACAGCTCATAGCAGCCTCCAACTCTTGGGCTTAAGAGATTCTCTTGCCTCAACATCCCATGTAGCTGGGACTACAGGCACCCACCACAATGCCCAGCTATTTTTTTTTTTTTTGGTTGTAGTTGTTTATCATCATTGTTGTTTGGCTGGCCCAGACTGGATTTGAACCTGCTAGCTCTGGTATATGTGGCTGGTGCCCTAGCCACTTGAGCTACAGGTGCTGAGCCTGATAGGCTAAATTAAATAATTTGTTTCGGCAGTGCCCTTAGCTCAGTCGACAGGGCGCCAGCCACATACACCTAGGGTGGTGGGTTCAAACCCGGCCCAGGCCTGCTAAGCAACAATGACAACTACAACAAAAAAATATCTGGGTATTGTGGCAGGTGCCTGTAGTCCCAACTACTTGGGAGGCAAGAGAATCGCTTAAGCCCAAGAGTTTGAGTTTGCTGTGAGCTGTAATGCCATAGCATTCTACCAAGGGCGACAGCTTGAGACTCTGTCTCAAAAATAAATAAATAAATAAACAAATGGTTTCGTCCTGCACGTCATGTGAGTTAACGTCTGTGATCTTGCCCTCCTTCTCCACTTTCTAGCCCACAGTGTTGTGCTCCAGCCACGTGGAGCCTCTTGCCACTCCCTAGCCCCTGCACCCATCACCTCTCAGGCTCCAGAATCCCACACTCTCACGGGGAGTCCTGAGCAGTGGCTCAGCTGCTGCTGCTCATGTCCTGGAGAAATCAATGGTTTCCAAGGTAGCCATGTGCTGTTCGTTCTGTTCCCTCAGTCTGGAACTCTCCCTTCTACACTTGAAAAAAACACTAGCCCTTCAAGAGCTAGACAGAATGTCATGACTGGGAAATTTCTTGAGACCTGTGCTCCATTCTGCATTCTCTCTCTGCAGAATTAATCGCAGCGCTCTTCCCTGGACCTTTGTGTTTGAAGGTTGTCTGTGTTTCTGCCTTGCTGGGCCAGGAGCAGACAGAAGGTGCAGGCTGCATGGTTTTCATTGTCATTCTCTAGCTCCCGACATAGACCTTGGCAAAGAACCCTAACAAATGTCAGTGGACTATTAATAATTGAATGTGTACTCTCCTCTGTCTCCCCTATTTATCTGTCCCAGTCTCACATCTAAGTGGTCTTTAATTGTATTTATCTTTGATCTAAGCATTGGTAATTATTCATTCCTCTCTGTTCTTTACAGCATTTAGTGCACTGGCTTACGTGTCATATGTATGCATATGGAGGTTAATTTGATTGGTTTAATGCCTCCATTCACAGAACATCAGAGTTTGAAGAGAAATTAGAGGCATCTTATGCAACTGCTCACCTGGTGTATATGTTAGTGAGGTCTGTATATTAGGGGGTTTATGTCACACACACAGGATGTACACTAATACCCCTGCTGACTCTACATTACTACCTGGCCAGTTCTCTTTGTTCAGTTACCAGCAGCATCTGAACAAAGTGCCCCGGGTAGAGTGCTGGGGCACCATTGCTCACAGCAACTTCAAACTCTTGGGCTCAAGCTCAAGCAGTCCTCTTGCCTCAGCCTCCTGAGTAGCTGGGATTATAGGCACTTGCCACAATGTTTGGCTGTTTTTTTCCCCCCTATTTTTAGTAAAAACAGGGTCTGGTTCTTGTTCAGGCTGGTCTCAAGCTCCTGAGCTCAAGCAACCCACCTGCCTCAGCCCCCCAGAGTGCTGAGATTACAGGTGTGAGCCACTGCAGGCCTTAGTATATGCTGTCTGACGTTGGTGGTGGTGAGGGTGATGGAAGGTGTTAGCTGCTGGGGCATTTATCTGCTATCTCCTTGATAACAATATTAACACCTAATATTTAGTAAATGCCTGCTGTTGTTGAGACTTTGGCTGGGCACTGGAGGGACAAAAAAATAAGAACAACAAATAAATAGTATTTGTGTTCAAAGGAACTAGAAAGTCGAGGAGGGAAAATCAATCCGTCCAATGACTATACGGTACAAAAAGAAAATTACGGGACAAGAGTATGTAGAAAACACAAGGAAAGCCAGGCCTGTGATGGGTGGTGGCCAAGAGGAATTGCAGACCCTGGATGGGACATCTGTTTACCTGATGAGAACACTGGGAAGGCAGTTCCAGAAAGAAGGAATGGGTGGTGCCAAGGAGGGAGGTGTGAGAGAAATACTTGAGGCCATCCCATTGGCCCAGTATTGTCACCACAGCTCTAGGGAGGCAGAGGTTAGGGAGGTGGGGAGAAAACGGGTGCAGCTAGAGATGGAGGCACTGGAGACAGAGGTGGGAGACCGCTCATAAGGGGCCTTTCTTGTTACGCAAAGGAACTGGTTTGCATTGTGTTAGCCTTCATGATGTGTGGGATCTGTGTGAAGGATGGGTTTGATACCTCACTGGTATCATTATGTTGAGGCTCAAGGAGGACGGAGACTGGAGGAGGTGATTTTCCTGTTTTAAGAGAAGGAGGATGACTAGGGTTATGGTGGAGGGGCTGGAGGGAACGAGATGAGAAACAGGAAGAAGAGATGCTCAGATGTCCACGTGACAGGTGGTGGGCGTGTGGGCCAGAGAGACGAAAGGCCAGAAGGACTTCCAGTGTTGTGGCTGGAACTCCTGGGTGGGTGCAGGGGAGGAGCTGAGAATGAGGAGTTTCAGGGTCACTGGGGTTGAGATGGTTAATTGCCATTTTTATCCATTGCTGTGGTGCTCAGAGGGAAAGTTTGGTTAAAGATACAGACATGTCAGTGATAGTCCCCAGAGCAAGGAGGAGCAGGTTAAGGACCCACAGGGACACCCAAATGTAAAGAACAGGCAGTGAGAGAGGAGCCAGCCAAGGAGTCAGAGAAGAAAAGGCCAGAGAGTGGAAGAACAGGAGAAAGTCATGGGGGGGTGGGGTGGGCGGAATTTTAAAAGGGAGAGATTGATCAAGAGTGCTAGATGCTACTATGGGAAGCAGGACCAGGACTTTGGCAAGGCCACTTATTTTAGCAATTTTGGGGGCCACCTGGAGAGCAAGTGCAGTGGAGTGAGGAAGCCAGACTCCTCTGTGAGGGGCCCACGAGGGTAAGTGTCAGGTACAAGTGATTTGACTTTGTGCTCAGCCTTTTAACCACACAGGTGTACAAAACACACCACAAGGCAGCTCTCAAGCCAAACAGTCAGGAAGGCCTTTGAAACTGGCTGCCCAGGGCATGTGATGCACACAAGGAAAAAAGGAAAGAAGTGGGATGAAGAGAGTGATCCGACTTTGCAGAACACCCGTATGACATTGGATTAGAGAAAATATCCTTCAAAGTGAAAAAAGGCTAGTTCACATCTCACTGGAAATGCAAATCCAAATTCTGATGGGTTCTGGTAAAGGAGACTATTGTACATGGGCCCTTTATTCAAGGACCTGCCTGAGCATTAAAGCTGGTGGGCAGGTAATGTATTGTGTATTATACACACACAGACATATATACGTATCTCTATATATCTCTATACATACATATATATAGCAGACTGCTCCGCATGCCAGGGTGATTAGCTTGTGGTTGCTGAATGAATGACTGATTAGGTGATGACCATAATCAGGGGTGGTTAAGAGGGTAGGGGAGAAAGATTTGAGGGATTCTTTAGAAATCTAACAGAGGAAGTCTAACAGAGGAAGTCTCGTGAAAAAGCATTTCCCTAACGATTTAAAGCATTGCCAATAACCAGAATTTACTTAAATGTGTGTAAAGCAATTGACATCACTTGACCATATTAACTAAGCCAACTGTCCTTCTAACAGCTACAGCCCCACCAGCTTCTAGACGGAGGAGATGGCCCAGCTGGTTTAAATGGGTCTCCATGGTTACACTCATGCTCTGGTTTCCATGGTTACCTTTCTCAGTCCCTCACAGGAGTTAGATATATATTTGAAATTTAAAAGGATTTTTTTCTTTCTTGCCCGCCTACACAGGAATCTAGGGTTCAGAGGTCCGGGATAAAAGTTTTAGTGACCTCTTGGAGATTACCAAGGGGAAAACAATCATGATATTGGTGACAGTTGTAATCTTCCCCAGAATGTGGAAGAGAAAGGCCCAGTTGGGAAATATCCTGGCAGTAGAATGATAACTCAATATTTTGCTTAATTAGAGGAGGGGAGACTAGGAGGATAGGAAGCAATATTATACCATTTGGGTGCATGGCTGCTGCGGCAGGGGTGGGATGCTGGCCAGGAGGGGGAGGGGCAGTTCTTCTATGTTGGAGTCCCTTTAAAATGATCATTCTTTTCTTTGCTATAGCAGAGCTTAGCCTCCTTGCATTAATGTCTCCCACTGTCCTCATTTCAAATCATCTTTCTTGGCTTTGCTCACCCAAGCATCTGTTACAAGGTACCAGCCCGGGTCAAGACTCTTAATTGGATTTGGCTTGTCTTAGCAGAGGGAACCATGTGGAATTCTAGCGCCTCCTTGTGGTATCTCTAACATTTCCAGCTCTGCATCTTCTTTTAGAAAAGACCTAAAGTTCCTGCAGCTAGTGTTTAAGAAGCAAAATAATCTTTCTCCATTTATTAATGTATCCCTCGCTCCTACAAGTTTCATTGAGTATCTATTATATTACAGCTAGACCCTGGAAATAATACTGATTAAAAAGGTAACATATTTCCATTACAGACTTCATAATATGTTGCAAAACAAGAAAACAGCTCATTATAGTCCCAGTGTTAAAGGGAAAATGACAAAGTGGTGACCCCCTGGCTGAGGAAGCTCTATAAGCTATTGAGTTAGAGGAAGTTTTTAAGCTGGGTGTTCAAGGATTCTATCCTTCAAGGTTGAAAGATGAAATAATGACGGTGTTTTGGCTCAGCGCCCATAGCTCAGTGGTTGGGGTGCTGGCCACATACACTGGGGCTGGGGGGTTTGAACCCGGCCCGGGCCTGCTAAATAACAATGAAAACTGCAACAAAAATATAGCCAGGCACTGTGGTAGGTGCCTGTAGTCTCAGCTACTCAGGAGGCTGAGACAAGAGAATGACTTAAGCCCAAGAGCTGGAGGTTGCTGTGACACCACCGCACTCTATGGAGGGTGACATAGTGAGACCTTGTCTCAAAAAAAAAAAAAAAAAAAAAAAAGAAAAAAAAGAAAAGAAAAGAAAAAGAAATAATAACAGTGTTTCATCAATAAGGGATTCTGTCATCAAAACAAAAAAGAGGATAAAATGTGGCAATGCCTGTCTTTGCTTAGGCTCACATCCTTGCTACCTTCAAAATAGCTTTGCAGTCAGAAGCAGGTGCAAGGACTGAGCTGCTGGTGAAGCACCTGAGAAGGAGCTATCACCACTAGACTAAATGCAGCACGACATCCTCGGCTAACATTTATGGGCACGTGGAGCAGAGATGGAAGGCATCTCCTTGAAGGAACAGGCACCCTGGGCAGAGGGAGGGAAGGAATGTGAGGAGAATAGTAGAAATAGAGGCTGGGATGGGGGCAGAGAGGCAGAGACACCCACCTCTCCAGTTGAGAGGGCTTTGTGAGCTAGTTGGAAGAGATGGCACTTTAATCTGAGGGATAGGGAGTCCTTAAAAGATTTCAAGTAGAGTATTAGGTCAATCTCCTATGTAATCAAATTTGCATTTTACGAAGGTCTTTTGTATGGCATTGTGTTCATAACCAAGTTTAAGAATGAGTCCTGGGCTCTGAATTGGGAGATTTCATTGTTTGGGGTTCCCATTCAAAGGGACTATAAGGAGGGTATATTGGAACATGGAAGCTACTCTGATCAGTTTCTTATACTCTCTCCCACTGGTATTCTTTGCCTCTACAGGCACATTTTGATTTAAAGCAAATATTGAATTCTCTCTCTCTCTTTTTTTTTTTTTTTTGAGACAGAGTCTCACTTTGTAGCCCTTGGTAGAGTGCTGTGGTGGCACAGCTCACAGTAAGCTCAAACTCTTGGGCTTAAGCGATTCTCTTGCTCAGCCTCCCAAGTAGCTGGGATGACAGGTGCCTGCCACAATGCCCGGCTATTTTTAGAGATGAGGTCTTGCTCTGGCTCAGGCTAGTCTCGAACCTGTGAGCTCAGGCAATCCACCCACCTCAGCCTCCCAAGTGCTGAGATTACAGGAGTGAGCCACCACACCCGGCTGAATTCTCTTTCGGTTATGTTGTGTTTGAAGTACCTGGGGAACTGCCGAGTGGAGAGGTCAGAGAAGCAGGACCTCCTTCCCTTTATTTATTTATCTTGGTGACACATTTTCCTGCATATCAGTATTCTCGCTATATCTTGGAGGTGCATGTAGAGAATGGACTCTTTCTTTTAAACAGTAGTGTAGTATTCCACAGAATGAACGTGAGAGGCTGTTTAACTAGTCCCTCACTGATGGAAAGGAGGAGGCCGCACCAATTCACTTCATACTCCTACCAGCCCCGGGTGACGGAACTAATTTCCCATCACCCTTTCCGATATAGGGTGTTCCAACATTTTTTTTTTTTTTTGCTTCTGCTAATCTATTAGGTAAACAAAGATTTCTCATTGTAGTTTTAATTTGCATTTCTTTTTTATGAGTAAGATTGAGGTCCTTTTCATACTATTAATAAGGAACCCTTTTGCTTCTGTGAATTGTATGTTCATATCCTATTTATCTATTGGCTTGCTAACATTTTTTCTTGTTGAATTTTTCTTGACTTTCATCAGCTACTCAAATGCCAGACAAATTAGCTTTTGTCTGTGATGTGAGTGCTAATAATCATTTGTCTTTTGACTATGCTTTCTATGCAGATTTTTTTTTTTTTGACACTGAATCTCACTCTGTTGCGCAGGACAGAATGCAGAGGTCTGATCATAGCTCACTGCAACCTCCAACTCCTGGCCTTAAGGAATCCTCCTACCCCAGCCTCCCATGTGAGGCGCTGTGCCTGGCCCTGGAATTTCAGGTGTGAGGCCTTGTTCCAGGCCCTGTTTCAGGCATTGTTTTTTTTTTTTTTTTTTGAGCTAGTCTCACTATGTCATCCTTAGTAGAGTGATGTGACATCATAGCTCACAGCAATCTCAAACTCTTGTGCTTAAGTGATTCTCTTGCCTCAGCCTCCCAAGTACCTGGGACTACAGGCACCCTCCACAATGCCATGCTATTTTTTGGTTATGGTTGTCATTGTTATTTAGCTGGCCTGGGGCCGAGTTTGAACCCACCACCCTCAGGGTATGTGGCTGGTGCCGTAACCATTGTGCTATGGGTGCTGAGCCTAGAATTTTTCTTTAGTAAAGATTAATTTACCAGTTTTTTTTTTAGGGCTTCTGGGCATCACATTATCCTTAGAAAGTCCTTGACCATTTTAATATGACAAAGATAATTTCATTTTATATTAAAACATATAAAAATAAATAAAAAATCAGTTCTTCCATGTTTTCTTCCAAAACTTTAATGTTTTTCACTTTTTACATTTAAAAATATTGAATCTCTCTGGAACTTATTTATTTATTTATATTTTATTTATTTCTCAGTCACCCTGGAATTGAGTGTCATGGTGTCATCGTAGCTCACAGCAACCTCAAACTCTTGGGCTCAACTCCTTCTGCTTCAGCTTCCTGAGGAGCTGGGACTATAGGTGCCTGCCAAAATGCCCAGCTAATTTCTTTTTCTTTTTTAGTAGTGATGGTGTCTCGATCTTGTGCAGGCTTGCTCAGGCTACTCTCAAAATCCTGAGCTCAAGCAATCCACCCGCCTCGGCCTCCCAGAGGGATAGGATTACAGGTGTGAGCCACCCCTCCAGGTCTCTAGAAATCATTTTTTTTTTTTTTTCAGTTTTTGGCCGGGGCTGGGTTTGAACCCACCACCTCCAGCATATGGAGCTGGCGCCCTACTCCTTTGAGCCACAGGCGCCGCCCTGGAAATCCTTTTGATCTACTTTGAGTGTTAGAGCAGCAACCAATTTTTCCCTCACATCTACCTGGTCGTCTCAACACCATTTAGTGAGCAATCTATTTTTCTTCCCACTGATTTGAAATGTCACCATTGTATTTGTGCCTGTTTCAGAACTTTCTATGACAGATGAGCTTTAATTCCACCTCTGACCTTGTCCTTGGAGGAAGGTTCATTGTTACTGTTGTTTTGGTTTTGAACAGGGGAGAGACGTGAGCCTATTTGTATGTGGAGGGGAAAGAGCAAATGTCCAAGGAGAGGCGCAGAGGGCGGGGAAGGACAGATGGCTGATGGCAGTTAGTGACAGCTCCCAAGAGCGAGTGAGCTGGTGTGCCTACCTCAGCACGGAAGTGTGCACGCTGCATTTTTCAAGTGGCTTTTTGCATAATATCTCTCTCGCAGTTTGTCAGTCCCCTCCTGGCCTGACCCTACCTTCCCAGTCTGGAAATATCGTATTAATCACTTAAATGTTTCCTCATGGGGATTCTACTCCTCTTATCACCCAGCTTGGATCAATACTACAATTCTCCGTGGTTCATTTGTGCCGGTGGACGTCTCACACTGTTAGCACACAAGTCGGCACCCCTAACCCTGCATGCTGCTTGTCTGGGTTAAGGCCCCCCTCAGTTGACCTTCAGTCTATCTCAAACCTTCATGCCCCTGCTCCCTTTCTGCGCTGTCTGCAAATGACTGGTCTTAGCTGGATAGAATGTTTTCTACTTGGTGTCTGTGGTTAGGGTCCAGCTGGTGGGGAAACTGAAACTATGTGTAAAAGCTTGAAGGCCGGGCGTGATGGCTCACACCTGTAATTCTAGCCCTGCGGGAGGCTTAGGCAGCCAGACTGCCTGAGCTCACAGGTTTGAGACCAGCCTGAGCCAGAGCAAGACCCCTGCCTCTAAAAATAGCCGGGCGTTGTGGCGGGTGCGTATAGTCCCAGCTACTCTAGAGGCTAAGGCAAGAGAATCTCTTGACCTCAAGAGTTTGAGATTGCTGTGAGCTATGAGGCCACAGCACTCTATTGAGGAAGACAAAGTAAGACTCTGTCTCAAGGAACAAAAACAAAAACAAAACCTTGAGTGATGTGCCTTACATAGAGGAAAACATCCGCAGTTTTCAACAGATTGTTCAGCAATTAATGCGCCAAATATACTCTCCCTTAACTTCCTGGCCCTGTGCCTCCAACTTACCTATACCCACAACTGTCTCTGTCTGCTTTCCTCTGGGTTTGGAGGGTGCTGGACTCCTCTTCTTGTTTATTAAAGGCTGACCCCTAGGCTGGGCACAGTGGCTCACACCTGTAATCCCAGCATTTGGGAGGCCGAGGCGGGTGGATTGCCCTGTGCTCACAGGTTCTAGACCAACCTGAGTAAAAGTGTGGCCCCCATCTCTAAAAATAGCCAGGCATTGTGGCGAGCACCTGTAATCCCAGCTACTTAGGAGGCTGAGGCAAGAGAATAGCTTGAGCTCAAGAGCTGGAGGTGGCTGTGAGCTCTGACATTATGGCACTATACTGAGGGTGACAAAATGAGACTCTGTCTCAAAAAAAAGGCCACCCCCCATAAATCATCCCAAACTCCAGCCTTCCAGCCAGATCCGTTTTCTTTCAGGTACTCCTTCCATTGCTCCTTCCCTTCAAACTGGTCTCCTCACTCTTAAACACACACAAACAGCAGTGACACCTCCTGCCCCCTGGTGCCTGCATCTCTTTCTTTCTCTATTTCTGTTCTCAGCTCATCCCTAGGCCTTCCCGGTGCTCCCCTCCCGTGACCTCAGTCAGTCACCTCTGTCCTGCACTCGCTGCTCTGCACACTTACAGCCATCTCTGGGTCTGTCTCCTCCACTAGACTGGGGAGTCCAGAACTGTGTCTTAATTCTTTTTGTATCTCCAGACCAGTGTCTTGTACATTGTGCAAGCTCGTTAAATATTTATAGACAGAACTAATCAATGTAGCTGTTCATCTCCAGACCCTTCTTCTCTTATGACATGTTTTCTTGAGGTTCAGAAACTAAAACAGGAAATCATACACTGGGTAGACACGCCATAGATTTGTCCAAGTATGGCACAATTTTTTCCCCTGTATTTTTTTCTCTCTTCAATTATCCAGTATCCCATCAGCTTTTTTGGCTATAATTACATACTGAGTTGGGATAAATGACTCCGGATCCCTTTTTCTTATTGTAACTGAGAACTCAAAGCTCATACTCCAATAAGCATACTTTCTTTTTTTTTAAATTAAGTCATTTGTACATAGATCATGAATACATTTATGCCATCTGTGGGATTCAGTGTGTTGATTATTTGGCAAATTGGAGTGCTTATATCCTACTAATCAACATAGCTTTTACCTCATTTACCCAATTACAGTGTTAAGACATTTGTGTTCTACACTTATATGCTCCATAGGTGTGGCCCCACCATTAACCCTCCGTGTATTGACCCCCCCCGCCCGTCCCTTCCCCTCCGCTCCCCTTCATCCTGGGCTATAGTTGTGATTCATCTCTCATATGAAAGTGTGAGTGATTATAAATTGGTTTCATAGTAGTACTGAGTACATTGGATATTTTTTTTTCTATTCCTGAGATACTTTACTAAGAAGAATATTTTCCAGCTCAATAGGCCTAATTTCTATTATTATTATTATTATTTTTGAGCCGGAGTCTCACTTTGTCACCCTTGGTAGAGTGCCATGGCATCACAGCTCACAGCAACCTCAAACTCTTGGGTTTAAGCTTTTCTCTTGCTTCAGCCTCCCAAGTAGCTGGAACTACAGACGCTCGTCACAATGCCCTGCTATTTTTTGATTGTAGTTGTCATTGTTGTTTGGCAGGCCCGGGCTGGATTTGAACCCTCCAGCTCCGGTGTATGTGGCCGGCGCCCTAGCCACTGAGCTATAGGTGCCACGCCTTATTTTATTTTATTTTTATGTATTTTTTGCTGTTTTTGACCAGGGCTGGGTTTGAACCCGCCACCTCTGGCATATGGAGCTGGCGCCCTACTCCTTTGAGCCACAGGCACCACCCAGTGCCAAGCCTTATAATTTCTATTATTAACGATTAAGTTCATGTCATTATTGCCCACACAGAATGCTTGTGTGCTTGCTGGGCAGTATAAACAAAGCTCATTTAGGAATAGTTACCTATGCAAGAAAAAAAAAACTGCACCTTTAATTCTCTTTAGAATGACACATTAACAAATTATCTAATTGCTGTGTGTAGGAGGCCAGCAACACTATGGCATCATACTTTGATTGCTAATTATAAACAGCTATTTATTTAAGAACTACCTCTATTTGGCAACACTTTAAAAATCCCTTCCTAACTACTCTGTGTCAGGCTTTTTCTTGATTGTACTTTTTTCTTCTTATTTAAATTATTGCCTGCTCAGAATATGTTCTCTTCTTTTGCTATCAACGCCTCCTGTTTCCTTAGGGAGCCATTATGGCACACAGACTAGAGGTCTGCAGAGCACCCAAGGAATCCACGGGCCACTACTGCCTTTGACATATTTGTTTACTCACATAAACTTGAGTTTACCCATAGGCTGGGTAGCTGGGAGCTGCTCACACTAGGTCCTATCCTGGGCCTGAAGAAATGAGGGTGAATGTGGCTCCAACTTTGGCTAACCTCTCTCTAGGGCTGCCTCCGTCACTGAATGTCTATCTCAGTGACACGATTAATTGGCAAAGTGAGGCACGCTTCCTTGCTATTGATTAGGCGGAGCTGGCAATCCTTTATATTTTTTCATTTCCTTTTTTTCTTATTTGTAGATGGAATGGCTAAATAAATCACTTTGAATTGCATTGTGATTTATTTACTTATTTATTTATTTGCAGTTTTTGAGCCAGCACCCTACCCACTGTGCCACAGGCACCACCCCAACAGTTTCACTTATTTATAGAAAAGCCAGCAAGTCCGGAGAACAGGGAGGCTATCTCCTCAAAGACCTGTTCTGCCCTCCTCTTTCCCCTTGTTATTTATTTATTTATTTTTGAGACAGAGCCTCAAGCTGTCCCCCTGGGCAGAGTGCTGTGGCATCACAGCTCACAGCAACCTCCTGGGCTCAGGCGAGTCTCCTGCCTCAGCCTCCCAAGTAGCTGGGACCACAGGCACCCACCACAACACCCGGCTATTTTTTGGCTGCAGCCATCATTGTTGTTTGGCGGGCCGGGGCTGGATTCGAACCCACCACCTTAAGTGTACGTGGCTGGCACCTTAGCCACTTGAGCCACAGGCGCTGAGCCCCCTTTGTTACTTTTTATTCTCACAATGAAAGTAAACATCAGCAATGCTTTCATTTAGCATAATAGATTTCCCCCTCAGAGGTCACAAGGTTACACAGTATCTTCCTATCTTAAAGTGGTTATACCTTCAAAGCACTTTTACTCTGTATTTCTTGTTAATCGGCACTTCACTGGGTTCACATGCCCTGGTCTTTGACTGGTACCAAGGAGTCCAGTTTCCCAACTTATCTAGGACAGCAGCTCTTGGAAGTGAATAAACAGCCTCCAGATGTCAGCACGCAGGCTCATCTGGCCTTGTTAGGGCCTGACTGGCAGCGCCCTGCGTGAAATGGCCATTC
Source organism: Galago senegalensis (assembly GCA_963575145.1). NCBI lineage: Eukaryota > Metazoa > Chordata > Mammalia > Primates > Galagidae > Galago > Galago senegalensis. The sequence continues at coordinate 25,674 of CAUYTI010082116.1, forward strand.
AGGTTAACAGTAATGTTGTCTACTAAAGTTGTCTGAGTGGGTCTGTTATCCAAGTGACTACAATAATAACAACTATCATCTATTACTAGATTTTGTGCTGTTAAAATATGCCTTCTCATCTGTCCTTTCTGTCAAAAAACAAACAAATAAATGCCACCTCATGTAACCCTCATAACATCTTGTGTCCCATTTAAAATACAAGCAACGGTTGAGTGGGGTTAAGAAACGTTCTCAAGTTTACACAGCTAGTGGCAGGAGTAAGCTTCGATTCCAGGCTGCTGTCGCCACCAGCATGGTAACTAGCATGGTATAACTCCCTTATGTTCATCGGGGTTCTTAGTTGCAAACAAAGTACTACTAATAACAAACTAATGATTCTAGTTTGGTTAAACTCTGGTTAGTTTAAGCAGTTCCAGAATCATACGGAGTAGAAGCAGGAATGTGTCCACTGCACTTTAGTGCTGCTCTTGTGAAGCCCAGTGTCACCACCATTTAAACCACACCTTGGTCTCACAGACACAGCAGTTGGCAACACTGACATTGGGGATTGGCAGAAGTGCCAACTCTGCTGCTGGGGAAGTTCTGGCCACCTCCACCAACACGCCCCTCAGAAGATGATTCTAGAAATGTCTATTTCTTCCCTTTCCTGCCCTAAGGATACTAACACCACGGGGGTGCATCAGACTGGAAAGCCCAGGCCTCATACCTGTGCTCTAGCAGTAAGGGAGCCTGGGAAAGTTACTTTTGTCTTTTAGATTTTGAATCAAGAGGCTCAATGCCACAACCTGACAACAATCTGACATCTTTGATTCTAGAAGTCTTTTTTTTTTACAACAGAATCTCACTCAGTTACCCTTAGGCCTGGGGTTGAGTGCCATGGCATCATAGATCACAGCAACCTCAAACTCTTGGGCTCAAGCCATCCTCTTGTCTTAGTCTTCAGAGCAGTTGGGACTACAGGTGCTGCCCACCACAAACCCTGGCTAGTTTTTCTATTTTTTTTCTTTTTTTTGAGACAGTGTCACTGTGTCACCCTTTGGTAGAGCATTGTGGCATCACAGCTCACAGCAACCTCAAACTCCTGGGCTCAAGAGATTCTCTTACTTCAGCTTCCCAAGTAGCTGGGACCAGAGATGCTGCCACAATACCCGGCCATTTTTGTTGTTGTTGTTGTAGTTGTCATTGTTGTGTGGCAGGCCTGGGCTGGGTTCAAACCTACCATCCCTGGTGAACGTGCCAAGTGCCCTAGCACTGGGTAGTACAGGTATTGAGCCTAGTTTTTCTTTTATTAGTAGAGACAGGGTTGTGCTCTTGCTGAAGCTTGTCTTAAACTCCCAAGCTCAGGTTATCCACCTGCCTTGGCCTCCCAGAGTGCTAGGATTACAGGCACTACTAATACCACATGGGTGCATCTGACTGGCGAAGCCCAGTTATGTTATCCAGAAATTGTAGCCATTCTTTAGTCACTGTACCTGGCATGTTCTAGAACTCTTAATGCCAAGTTGGGTTCTCACACTTTGGAGTACATTAGAATGACCTGGGTAGCTTGCCAAAAACAGATGTTTGGACCCAACCCCAAATCTGATAAAACCAAAACATGATAAAATCAAAACATCTACTAAAGGGCATCTATTTTTAGCTCTCAGGGGATTCTGATGACATCAAAGTTTGAAAAAATATTGATTTAGAGGTTTCTGTTGACTGAACTCATCCACATCTTTTGTCCCCAACTATCATCTCTCATGTCCCTAAACTTAGGCATTGCTCAGTTCTGCTAATGCCGAACAAAGATGCAGCCCTACTGGGTGTTGCCATATGTCACTGGAAAGATAAAAATGTAATTTTTAAACAGCTCTTTGTGATTGCTGATAGAAAAACTCTGAATTAATCTTTTCATGTTATTTACTTCCAGGTGACACCATATAATGGATTGACTAAAGTCTTCTAAATTGATAGGCTGTGAGTTTTAATTTTGTCTTTGTTGATAAACTGTGGTTTGGCTGCAAACATTTTAAACTCTAAGAATCTCAGTTCTCAAATATGACAATTTTATTAACCAATATACAAGGTTATTGGGGGGAAAAATTTAAAGGCCATAAAAAATTTAGCTAAAATGGAGACTGAAGAATGGCCACAATTTCTGGATTTCCTTGCTTGCTGATATCAAATTAATTACATTTGTTCCTGCTGTAAAATGCAGCAGTAAATTACCTTTGTTAAGTGTGTAGTGTGAATTAGGCATTATAGTTTTATCTATCCTTAGGTGAGCACAATGTGTTGCTATCAGCTGTTACCCAAAAAGAAAAATTATCATGTTATATATATTCTTTTATACCAAGTGACAAAAGGAGCAAGTTTATTTTCATCTCAGAGCTCTGATTATATGTAGATTAAACATTAAGACTAAATAATACAGGGCTGGGTGCAGTGGCTCATATCTGTAATTCTGGCACTCTGGGAGGCCAAGGGGGTGGACTGCTCGAGCTCATGGGTTTGAGACCAGCCTGAGCAAGAGCAAGACCCCATCTCTAAAAATAGACGGGTGTTGTGGCCAGCGCCTGTAGTCTCTGCTACTTGGGAGGCTGAGGCAAGTGAACCGCTTGAGCCCAGGGCTTTGAGGTTGCTGTGATAACGTTATGACACCATAGCACTCTACCCAGGGCGGCAAAGTGAAACTCTATCTCAAAAAAAGGAAAAGACTAAACAATACCGTATCATACAGCGTGTTTGGCCAACATTACTGTATCTTAAGGAAACCTAATGGAAGTTCTGTAAAGGACAGGGCAGTGGTAAGGAATTTGACAATGAACTCCAAGGGTGGTGCCTGTGGCTCAGTGAGTAGGGTGCTGGCCCCATATACCGAGTGTAGAGGGTTCGAACCCAGCCCCCGCTAAACTGCAACAAAAAATAGCCGGGTGTTGTGGCGGGTGCCTATAGTCCCAGCTGCTTGGGAGGCTGAGGCAGCAGAATTGCCTAAGCCCAAGAGCTGGAGGTTGCTGTGATGCCAAGGGTGACAAAGTGAGACTCTGCTTCTAAAAAAAAAGAAAAAAAGAAAGAAAATGAATTTTGAAATGCTTCTTTTCAATATTTTTGAATAGGTCCTTTAATTATTCCAGATCTCAAAACACATCATTGTTGCTTTTTTTGTTGTTGTTGCAGTTTTTTGGCCAGGGCTGGGTTTGAACCTGCCACCTCTGGCATATGCGACTGGTGGCCCACTCCTTGAGCTACAGGCGCCGCCCAATCATTGTTGCTTTTTAACAATTTTTTTTTTTTTGAGACAGTCTCATTTTTTTGCCCTGGGTAGAGTGCTATGGTGTCATAGCTCACAGCAACCCCAAACTCCTGGGCTCAAGCTATCTCCTTGTCTCAGCCTCCCTAGTAGCTGGGACCACAGGCGCCCACCACAATGCCCAGCTAGTTTTTCTATTTTTAGTGGAGAGAGGGTCTCACCCTTGCTCAGGCTGGTCTCAACTCCTGAGTTTAAGCAATCCACCCACTTCAGTCTCCCAGAATGCTGGGATTACAGGTGTGAACCACCATGCCCAGCCGCTTTTTAATATTCTTTTACTTTCCTTTGTCAGCAAATGCAGAGACTGGTGTCTAAAAGTAAAGTTGCTTGCTTTTGAAATTAATACTTTAGCTTCCAAAGCACCATTCTCTCAGACCTGCAAGTACAGTAACATTAACTGATTAGTTCCCCTTTGAAGTAACTGCCTTCTGCTTCCTTATCTTGTCAATGTTCTGTATTCGTAAGGCATTCAGTCATTTAATATGGTCCCACACCCGCCAGGGACCAGGACCTTATAACCTAACTATTCCTTTTAGGGACTATTCTATTTTAAAAGGTGCTGAAGGGAAGGCAAAGTCCAATGAAACTGAATTATCATTGGCAGGATAATCTTGAGCACTGTAGCAGCTGGTTGGTAGAAGTTGAATGAATGAAGGCTTTCAGGGATTAATTCACTCAAAAGAAGTGATAATCGGCTCTTCATGTGGCATGTACTGGTGACTGCAGCTATGCAACATAAAGTGATGACATATTTAGGAATATATAGAAGAAAAGCAGAATATGTAACAAGAGAGAGGGGTTTACTTATAGGAACATATATAAGTGCAGTGGTTATCAAACTCTTACTGAAAAGTTCAGCACTTGTCCCGGAGGTCACATCAGAATGAGGACAAGTGATTTCAGAAGGAAAGAGAAGTTTACTGATTTGCCAGCAAAAGAGGAGCTTGTCAGACTTCTATCTGAAAGCAACAGCATCCTGCTCCGGAGCAGCAGAGAGAGCTGCATAGCTCTTTCAGGTTAATTTGAAGGTACAAAGAAATAGCTTATAATGTTTGCCTTTGTAAAAGGGACGGCTCTGATTAATCCCATCTTCAACTAAGACAATCTTGCGACCTCTGCTGGCTTCATCCTATATTCAGTGCCGCAAAGAACAAAGGGCACTCCCTTGACCCTCTGGACTGCTGGTCTGAGGCAGTCAGAGGGTCAGGGCAGGCTTTAGTCTCCTCAAAGGAGTGGGGGACGTTTAGAGGCAGAAAACATTTTTGCCATTTTTTCCCCAGGCCATTCCGTCTGGTACAGAACTTGAGTCTACAAAAGAATGACCTAGGACAGTGGCTCATGCATGTAATCCTAGCACTCTGGGAGGCTGAGGTGAGTGCTTGAGCTCAGGGGTTTGAGACTAGCCTGAGCCAGAGCAAGACCCCATCTCTAAAAATAGCCAGGGGTTGTGGCAGGCACCCATAGTCCCAGCTACTTGGGAGGCTGAGGCAAGAGAATCACTTGAACCCAACAGTTTGAGGTTGCTATGAGCTATGACACCAAAGCACTCTACTGAGAGCAACAAAATGAGACTGTCTCAAAAAAAAAAAAAAAAAAAAAGGAAAGAAAGAATGGGGCAGCACCTGTAACTCAGTGGGTAGGGTGCCAGCTGCATATACTCAAGCTGGAGGGTTTAAACTTGGCCAGAGCCAGCTAAACAATGACAACTGAAACAATAAAAAAAATAGCCAGGCATTGTGGCGGGTACCCACAGTTCCAGCTACGGGAGGCTGAGGCAAGAGGATTGCTTACACCCAAGAGTTTGAGGTTGCTGTGAGCTGTGATAACATGGCACTCTACCAAGGGCGACAAAGTGAGACTCTGTCTCAAAAAAAAAAAAAAAAAAAGACCTGGGGTAACTTTAAAATAGAGATTCCCTGACCCCAAAGATTCCCCCCTCAATAGTGGTGGGCCTAGTAATCTGCACTTAAACAAGCTCTCAGGTGATTCTGATAAAGGTGTTTCAAAGATTACATATTAAAAAACATACTGATCTGTTGTATTTTCTAGTCCCTAAATTAAAAAATGCTATGTCTTGGAATTCTAAAGATTACTCAACTGGTAATAGTCAAGTTACTCAACTGATAACTCTGGAGTTCATCTGGTGCTATGTAGCTCTTTTCTTTTTTATTTCAAGGTAATTTGAGGATACAAAGAAATAGGTTACAATGTTTGCATTTGTTAGGTAGAGTCCCTCTCACAATTGTGTTATTTAGCTCTTAAAAGAATATAAATATGACTCATGACTATACTCTCAGCACTTTGGGAGGCTGAGGCAGGAGGATTGCTTGAGGTTAGGAGTTGGAGATCAGCCTAGGCAATAAAGTAAGATCCTGTCTCCTAAAAAAAAAAAAAAAATCAAATAGCCACGTGTGGTAGCCCACATCTGTAGTCTCAGTTACTTGGAAGGCTCAGGCAGGGTTGCTTGATCCCAGGAGTTTGAGGTGGTTGAAGTGAGCTATGATCCAGCTACTGTATTCCACCCTGGTGACAGAGCAAGACCATCTCTGAATTAAAAACAAAATACGACAAAACAGAAATATAAATAACCCTCAATAGTTGATCCAGGAGGAAGTGAATAATTTAAAACAACTTGTGGAAAAATACAGCTATCCTTTAATTATGGTTTTAGTGATAAGGTATAATCTCAATTTCAGTTCAACATATTAATATTCTGATAACTGATGACAAATATTAGTGGAGTTAAATACAGGAAGTTTTTGGAAGAAGGGCCTAAGGTCTTGGTCTAAGGACCTTAGACCAAGCAAGGCCTAAGGGCCTCAGGTCTAAGGTATGAATTCAGACATATTTGGGAAATTATGGAAGGCAAACAGGTTTGGCACCGACACCTGGCCAACTCCTTTGTGATATTCATGAACTTGGTTAGGATGTATTCTACCCTCGTAAGGCTTCATTCACTTTCCAGGACTGGGTTAGATGCCTTTATGCTGGCTTCATAGTAGCAGTAGAAAGGCCCAACTCCGAGCCACAATATTTCTTACTGTACACCAGCCACATTGGTACAGTTCTCAGACACCACAGAAATAATGCTTCAGGGCCTCCCCGGTTCTTTTTCATTTTTTAGGTTACAGCTTAAATGACATTTGTTTGAAACTCTTCTAATCACCCTACCTAAATAGGATTCCCATCCTCAATTACTTGTTCTGGTCTCTCTTTATCTTGTTTTCTTTCTAACACCTATCACAATTTGTAATTACCAGATCCTTTTTACTCAAATCATTTTCTTCTTAGAATCTGCTTTACTTACTTGTGACTACCCCATAGTGACCAGCACAGAATCTCCTTTCAAGGAGGACTATGCTTGTCTGGTTCACCATTGTATTTTTAGCACCTAGCACACACTGAGGCATTTAATAAATGTTTACTGAATAAATGAACTAACATATGAGGTCCTTAATAAACACACAGTATATGGTAATGATCTGAGAAATCAAGGGTTCTCTATCTTTGACCCTACATGTATAGATTCCTATCACTCAATTCTTTTTTTTTTTTTTTTTGAGACAGAGCTTCAAGCTGTCCCCCTGGGTAGAGTGCCATGGCATCACAGCTCACAGCAACCTCCAACTCCTGGGCTCAAGCAAGTCTCTTGCCTCAGCCTCCCAAGTAGCTAGGACCACAGGCGCCTGCCACAACACCCGGCTATTTTTTGGTTGCAGCCATTGTTGTTTGGCTGGCCCGGGCTGGATTCGAATCTGCCACCTTAGCCACTTGAGCCACAGGCGCTGACCCATGTCACTCAATTCTTAGCTTTAATATTGCAAAATCTTTTGGTCACTTCCAATTTTGGAAGTAGAGAGACCCAGCAAAAAGCAAATAATACAGAAAAACCCACCCATAACACGTCCTGGGATATGATAACAATGGCCCTTTTTGTGCCATTGTGCTAAAGGGCATTTCTAGTTTGTCTGTCTTATGTTTATAAATAGATATCACTTGTAGTTATATTGGGATAATAAAAACCTAGTGTGAAAGACTATTTTTTCCGCAATAGTCTACAATGATCTGGTTGGCTGCAATAAATCTTTACAGATTATTCTCTTTACCAATATTGCCTCCTTCAGAAAAGCTAATGTTGAAACAAAAATAAAAGCCACAAGTTATTAGATATAGATGAAACTTTTATTTATACATAAAAAGTACACTTCAGGAATTCTCTTTTCTAAAAACAGTCTTTTAATTGGTAAAGTTCAAAATAAAAAAATTGAAAGGGACAATGAATACCTTTTATGGTACACACCATGGTTATAGTTAAGCAGTTTTTTAAGCAGCCCCAATATATAACTCTTTTACAGTAGCATGAACCTTTGTAACTGCAGACTTAAATCTCATAATGGCATTAAAAGCCAGAATAAAATAAATTAATATTCTGCAACAGAAGACTTGGCTGTTGATGTTACATGGATCCTATCTCTAAAGAATTCCTTTCATATTAATTCTTCCACTTAGGAATAACTCAAAAGGAATTTTTTTTTTTTTTTTTTGGAAACAAGAGTGTCATTTTGTTGCCCTTGGTAGAGTGCCATGAAGTCAAAGCTCGTGGAAACCTCAAACTCTAGGGCTCAAGAAATTCTCTTGCCTCAGCCTCCCAAGTTGCTGGGACTACAGGCACCCTCCACAAAACACCTGGCTATGTTTTGGCTGTAGTTGTCATTATTGTTTGGCAGACCTGGGCTGGGTTCGAACCTGCCAGCTCCAGTGTATGTGGCTGGCGCTCTAGTCACTTGAGCTACAGACACCGAGTTAGGAATTTTTTTTTTTCTAATAATACCTATCACTGCTATGGAAAAAAATGAAAAGAGAATAAGGGCCTAATATAATTACAGTAGTTTAAAAACTCTCTCCCATGATTCTATATTTCATAATAATAATATTTTATTTATTTATTTATTTATTTTTTTGCAGTTTTGGTTGGGGCCAGGCTTGAACTCACCACCCCCAGTATATGGGGCCCGCGCCCTACTCCTTGAGCCACAGGTGCCACCCTCAGAATAATAATATTAACATTATCCACCCTACATAATATAAAAATGTCACAATGTTTTGGGATCAAATTATTTATACAATAATCATTAATGTATTACAGAGGATACAGTCCTTAGCACTACGCAAATCTTAACCTTGCTTCTAAAAAAAAAAAAAATCATTGACATAATCACTAAAGGCTAAAGTGATAAATTAAGTTATCAAGTGGTTGCTACTTCAAAATAAAATTAAAAACTCTTAGGAAGACCATGGCTTTCTTATTTTTCTTTGAAAGCAGGGCTTAATTTTGCCCAGTACAAAAAAGATTTAATTCATCAGATAAGGCAGTCTTATTATGGGGTAGTTACCATCGCTTACCTTTTATTCTCCTTCTTATTTCCCCACTTCTAACCCCAATAACCCCATCGTTTACTTACCAGTAATATGGTTACCATTTGAAGCATCTAAATCTATCTGAGATTCTGACTTAAGAGAGCTAAACAAAATCATCATAATTTCAGGAACAATGAATTTCAGTGTCACTTTCAAAGGTAATAATGTTAAAGTACCTGCTCCACTTTATGAGCTTAGTGTTGCTTTTTTTGCTTCATTTTTAAATTTCGAGAAGGTCATGTTCCTATAAAACTTGGGCAAGAAATGTAGGAAAGTAAAAAGTCCCTTTTAGAAAACCATCAACAATCCCAGCTTTCTGCCAGATGGATAGGAGATGTGATTCAGTTAGGCCTTGGGCAGCTGAAAGAGGAAAGGGGCGGGAAGGAAGAGCACTTCCCGTTCTGTGTGGGCATCTACTTTGGTCTTTTGTTGTCAATGTTGTTTTATTGGGATTATTCTTTCCACAGTGCAAAAAAACTTCGGGCTGGCCTTACATTTTGTTAAAATTGTCTTCAGGGTGGCAAGAAAGATCATTAACTCTAAGGTAGTAGCTTCTGGAAGTGTTAAGCAGAAAGGAGAGGTCACGATGACTTAAAGGTGAGAGAAGAAATGGTAAATATGTAATACAGAAATATCCCTATCCTTTTTAAGGAGAAAATTAATGCAAAAATAAGTATCCAATGATGACATTCTTACTTTAAAAAAATACCGATTTCTCAAAAATGTTAGGAATTTATGTAAGGATAAAGAACTAGAAAACATTTTTTCCTTTCATTAGAGAAAAATTTATAGCAAAATTAAATGAACACAAGGGAGATACTCTTACACAAAGTTTTGTGTTCAGAAAATATTATCCATTAAAAGTGACATCCTGGCTAGGCGAGGTGGCTCATGCCTGTAATCCTAGCACTCTCGGAGGCTGAGGCAGGAGGATTGCTTGAGCTCACCAGTCCAAGATCAGCCTGAGCCAGAGTGAGACCTTATCTCTAAAAAAATAGCTGGATGTTGTGGCGGGCACCTATAGTCCTAGCTACTTGGGAGGCTGAGGCAAGACGATCACTTGAGCCTAAGAATTTGAAGTTGCTGTGAGTTATGATGCAGCAACACTCTACCAGGGGCAAGAAAGCGAGACTCTGTCTCACAAAAAAAAAAAAAAAGAAAGAAAATAATAAAAGTGACACCTTTAGTTAAAAGGTAGCTGTGTTCAATTCTGTTTACGTAAGAAGCTTTTCAATTTGCTTAAGACAATTATTTATCTTTTTTTTAAGAGACAGAGTCTTACTTTGTTGCCCTTGGTAGAGTGCCATGGCATCACAGCTCACAGGAACCTCCAACTCTTGGCTTAGGCCATTCTCTTGCCTCAGCCTCCTAAGTAGCTGGGACTACAGGCTCTGCCACAACGCCTGGCTATTGTTTTTTGTTGTTGCAGTTTGGCCGGGGCTGGGTTCAAACCCAATATCCTCTGTATATGGGGCCGGCACCCTACTCACCGAGCGCCACCCAATTATTTATCTTTTTAATAGCAATCCTTCTTCAGTAGGCTATTGTTTATACTGATGTGTGAAAAAAATACATGTGCTGCTATTATATTATTAAAAAGAGAACAATTTGTACTATCTCGGATTGGGTTACTCATTTTCATAAAGCTTACATGAATTGGGAATCAGAATGTTATTCCATTAAAACCTTATGCTTCATCAAAGTTAGAACACAGAATTAGTGTAACACTTGAGATTAATCTGCAAGAAAATATAATTTACAGAACCTATGTTTAGGCTTTATTTAATAACAGTTTAATAGTTTAAATACAAGTGTCTATTTAACATCTTAAGAGGCAGTGCTTAAAGAATTACAAACATAATACTATCAATTAGAGGGGTTATGATGATAGATTTCCTAGTTGTGTTTTTGTATTCTAGGATTTATTAGTTTGATTTTTTTATAAAAGGCTGTTCATGATTAATATAAAAGATATGACCCCAATAAATTAGCTACAAACTACTAAGTACAGTATTGTAAGTAGGTAAAGTAAGACCATCCCAAAGCAAAGTTCTGGGACTCAGAAAGCTTTGGTTGAGATCACAGAGATGGGAGTTTTAAAGATTTCGTACTGCTCACAGTTAATGGTATATCTTGTCCCTCACATTGTTTCTCCTGGAAATACTTCTTAAATAAAGTGGGAAAAATCAAAAGCTTTTCCTTAGCATATGAGACAACCCAGAGTTAGCTCTTTGACTTAAAAAACAAAACAAAACCAAAAAACCAAATAATCTAAACAAACATAAAGCCCTGAGTGCTAAAACAAGCAGATTAATAACAAAACAGACAAAACCCCATACCCTCTATTTTCAAGTAAATTTGTATTCACTGCCTGCAATTTGGAGGGAAAAAACAACCAATTTCAAATTTGTGGATCTACTGCTAGGACTTGACACACTGACTCTGGGGCAGGTTAAGCATATTTGACAAGGAGGTCCAGGCAGCGGTAGAGTCAGTGGATCTTAGAGGGTACTTGTGAGACTCCACAAAAATCAGAGGGACCCTCAAAATAATTATTTTAAGGAAAGACCATACTTCCTCAGAAGCCAAAGGCACACAAAAATATTCTATTCTACATAACAGAACATCAATTTTGAATTTCCACATGACCTTCAAGGACACACAAAGCAAGGTAAGTTTGTACGACTTTTAAGATTAATCTCTAATCTTAAGAAGCCCAAAAGAAAGGAATAAAGGTGGACAGACAGACAAAAGAGTATTCTTCAACAACTTTTCTTCATTGCACAGGGAAATCCCCCTGAGGTAAGAATAAGAAAATTCAGTTAAGTTAGAGAATATTTCTAAATTTAACTATATTTACCTTTAAAATCACATTTGAATTTTGATATAGGTTTCATACAATTAAAAATCATAAAGATTTTAAGAAGCAACCTCAGCTCTTTTTTTTTTTTTGGACAGAGCCTCAAGCTATTCCACTATGTAGAGTGCTGTGGCATCACAGCTCACAGCAACCTCCAACTCCTAGGCTCAAGCGAGTCTCCTGCCTCAACCTCCCAAGTAGCTGGGACTATAGGCGCCTGCCACAATGCCTGGCTATTTTTTGGTTGCAGCCATGGTTATTTGGCGAGCTGGGCTGGATTCAAACCCGCCACCTTAGGTGTATGTGGCTGGCGCCTTAGCCACTTGAGCCACAGGAGCCGAGCCGCAACTTCAGGTCTTATGCTATTCCTTAATCACCATTACAAACCCTTGTCAGACTGGTCTATGAATGAATGATGGGAGTAGTTCTGAACCTTAACTTATGGGGAACCTTTCTAAGCAATGAACCTTTTAAAATTTGATCCTGCTTAACATAAAAATTACCAGCAAGCCTCCTTTCTTCATCTTTAATAAAGCATGCACGTACACTCAAAGCTTCAAACCACACTTTCCTTCACCATTTTTTGTAACATGAATTTTTATTTTAGCATTTGCAATAACATCATTTTGTTAGGTTATTAAGAAGGCAAGGCTATTTTTCCAGTAGACCATCCATATTTTTTATCTCATAGGCTGACTTTACAAAAAATTTTTTTTACTTATAAAAAATATTATAGGTTTATAACGTATTATATAAAAGGAAATAGATTTTAGCACACAATTATTAAAGATAAAGAGTACTTAGAAAGTTCAAACTGATTAGTATGAAAATATGCCCCACTGAAGTATACTTACTTATAAAAACATATTGCTTTTGCCATGTGAAAATCTGGTGTTTAGTTCTCTAGATTTCTTTATTAGGGCTTTTTTCTGAGCTTCATCAAACCGATTCACCTTGAGATCCTTATCACGGTCAAATGGTATTCTTTCTTGAGGCTTATTTTTATCTTCAGCAGCCTTACTCTTTAATTTTTTATGATGAATGTCCATAAGGGATTCTGATCTTTTTGATTCCTGGGGAGAGCAGCAAAGCAGAAATAAAAACCTTAGCTTGTTTAGATTATTGACAGAAAATGATCAAGAAACAGAATAATTAGGTAGTAGCTGTACATATTATAAAGAACTATTTACAAGCCCTAGTATGTTTTTCCTAATGCAAAATAGTATCTATGAAGAAAATATGTATCAGAGGCAAATTCAACTCAATCAAGCTTAATATACCTACTAACTACATGCTGCACAATAAAAAAGACAGAGGAAACAAATATTTAAATAACTATAATGGTCATTATATGTGTGGTCATTCATATACTAAAAATTAGAGTATAAACAAAGAACACAGGTGTGAAGGGAAGAGCAATTATATCATTACTTCATGCACACGCTGGTCCTTGAAGCCTAAATGGGTAGATAGGGAGGGAGGGCACTGCTAGGCTGAAGCAAAAACAAAAGTAAAACAGAAAAACACGAGCACAGAGGTGGCAAAATTTGAGCTGCATGCAGGATATGTTGGCATGTTCCATTGGCTGAGCGAATTTTTGTTCGTTTTAGTTTTCTGTTCTCTTTTCCCCTTACCGCCCTCATTTTTTCCTTTCTTAGCTAGGGGAGGTGTTCATATTTTTAGATACATCTAGTAAGACAAGGTCTGGTTTAATAAATTAGAGATTCATTACAGAACTCTAACTAAAGTAAAAGACGGAATGGCACTGGATTGCAGGAGCAGGGAGGGGATGGAGGAGTAGATGCAGGCAGGATGGACCAGAAGCCTGCAAGGTGTGGAATACGTGTCCCTGGCGGCTGCACAGAGTAGATTCCCTGGGGTATGAAGGAGTGGACAATTTTAACGTTACCTCAACTTCTTCATTTAGTCTTTCTGAAGATTATTTGATCTATAATATACCTTGTGAAGTTGCCTCCCCTTTCATTTTAGCCCTTTCCCATTTAACAAAAGAGACTACAGAATATCGTCTAGGACAGCAAAAGTCTTTGGGGTACCAAAACCAACCAACCAACCAACCAACCAACCAGTCTGAAAAATTGCTATGAATGAAACTTCCCTAAATCAAGAAACTATCAACCCAGGAAAGCTTTGTGTCCTTCTGGATCTTGAAATACATTTCTTGTAAGAGTGTAGTGTCCTTTAGAAATGGGTATTTTGGCTCTTGTTGGAAGGTTATGAGTTCAGATATGCTGAAGTATGAGCAATGAAACAAAGGATAGTTTTTGCTTAACAACCACATCTTTTCCGGGTCCTGCCTACTGCCAAAGAAAATGCTTGACAGCAAAGTGAAGAAAGCTCAGCGAAAGCAAAGTAACAAAGGCACCAGTACAAAATATTGAAGGTGACAGCATCTTACTTCATCCAAAAGACAAACTCACTGTACTTACCCACCTACATTAGAATTTAGAAGTGTCATATGAGTGATCATTAACACATATAGTTGAATGGAAAAAAATGAAGTCAGACTTCCTGACAGAAAGTGAGTCTAACTTATTTGATTTGACAAGAAATGTTAGTCAATTGAGTTACGTAGTAGACAAGCCTTGTACATTAAATGAGCTCGATCTGGAGCTATAAGGTTTTAGCAGAACGTAAAAGATACATTAGTAAATATGTATTTAAATTAGCACCATTTCCTTTTTTCCCATCATTGCTCAATATACTGAGTTAAACAAAGTACCTCTTAGTCATTTCATAAATCTTGGTAAAGTCTTACAGAGACAAACTGATTTGCAAAATCAAGTACTTTCCAATTCTTTATTTTCAATAAATTAAAGGAGATAAGAAAATCATCAAATATTGCTAAAGAAGATTATAGATTATAGTCAACAAAAATAGGCTATCACTACATCATGGGTAAACAGTTAAGAACTAAAGACCCAACTTCAGAAAAATCAGGGTTGCAATCATGGCCCTGTTGCTTTCCACACTGGTAACCCTGGGCAAATAATTTGTCTTATTTCTTCATGTGTAAAATGGTAGTAGTCATAGTACTAATTTCTTTTTTTTTTTTTTTTTTTGAGACAGAGCCTCAAGCCATCCCCCTGGGTAAAGTGCCGTGGCATTACAGCTCACAGCAACCTCCAACTCCTGGGCTCAAGCGAGTCTCTTGCCTCTGCCTCCCAAGTAGCTGGGATCACAGGTGCCCGCCACAACGCCCAGCTATTTTTTGGTTGCAGCCGTCATTGTTGTT